>SJYC01113887.1:0-78587 GCA_006408675.1 Madoqua kirkii
TAGACTTTTGGATAGCAGTTTACTTTAATTGAAGGATAGTTGATTTACAATGTTATATCAGTTTCTGCCATACAGCAAAGTGATTGTTACACATATATAATGCATACCTTTTCTTTTGCATATCTTTAAAATTTTAATTTTATTTATTTCTTTGTTGCCTATGCTGGGTCTTCATTGCTGAGGGTAGGCTTTCTCTAGTTGAGGTGAGCAGGGACCACTCCCTAGTTTCAGTGCTCAGGCTTCGCATGGTGGTAGCTTCTCTTATTACAGAGCACAGGTTCTAGAGCACCTAGGCTCAATAGTTGTGGTGAACAGGCTTAGCTGCCCCATGACATGTGGGATCTCTCTGGACCAGGGATCAAACCCATGTCTTCTGCATTGTCAGGCAGATTCTTAACCACTGGACCACCAGGGAAGTCTTCATATTCTTTTCCATGATGGTTTACAAGAAGATAGTGAATGTAGTTCCCTGTGCTATACAGTAGGATCTTATTGCTTATTCATTCAATGTACAATAGTTTGCAACAGAATAAAATTCTCTACCCTAGGGATGCTATGTGGACGGCTTGTGAGGAATCAAATACATCGGTATGTATTCAAGACAGTCGGGATAGCAGGGGGAATACATAGCTTTTATCAGATCCTAAAAGGAATCTATGAGATAAAGAGAAAAGTATCTTTATGAAGGAACTTTTGAATGTTTTCTAGAAATCTGAAGAATTCTTGTCATGTGCATAGCATCACCCCACTATCTCTTCTGCTTAGGTCACAACCAACACTCTGGTCCAACTGGATAGGCACTCCCCTTCACCCTACACCCCACAGACAGCCCTTTTTCTGACTCTTGTCTTGCCCACTTCCCCGCCAGAATTCCCTGATAATTCTCGGGGAGAAGCCCTGGCTGCGGTAATCAAAAGGACGGAGGCAAAGACTGAATTCACAATCCTCCAGCCCCACGTGGCAGGCCAGCTGCAGTCTGGGCAGGCCTATCACAGTACAAGCTGTGTTCTCTGGCACTTCCCCAACAGGAAAGAACTGGGAACCAGCATTTCCACAATGCCTTAGGACAGCTCTAAAATCTAGTAAGTGAAATGGATGCCGTTGACACCCACAGTGACACAACACTTTGAAAGAGGCCTAATCAAAATGCAAAGCTAAAAGCTGTCTCTAAGCTGAGCAGCATCAACCCAACAGGCAGAGCAAAACCCATCCCCTGCAGATTTTGTACAAATGCAAACAAAACAAAAACAAGAGAGAATTCAGAGGTAGGGACAAAACCTTGAAAAGTACTTCTTTTCAGTGATTATGACAACAGTGTAGAAATACAGTAACATGTAATAGAGTCAGTCTTCATTCTCAGGTCTGTAAAAATGTAAACCTGTGGTTCTACAACACAGCCAAATCGCTATTTTGAGGCCATATTCCATCAGAAAGCAGAAAACTCGATTTAGCCAATTTCAGGCAAGGTTAATTACTTATGGATTTTTCTCAGCCATTTGAAGTTTAAACACAATGCAGGATTTTCTGTCTCTCTGTGCTCCTTCAGTTTGTTCTAAGATTGATCTTCCTCCAAGGGGCTCACATATCTTCATGACATGAGACCCATAAGGATGTGAGCTCTGTGGTCTATAGCCCTCATGTATCAAACGCTGGCCTCTGTGAGGTATTCAAGCCTATTCTGGTTTTTGACTCACATCCCCCTCTATGCTAGCAACTGCTGATTTCAACATCTTCCCATCTGGCCTCAGGGCATGTGACTCATGCCTCTTTCCACCCTGCTGTCCCCTCACCATGACTGACAGGCCTCTCCAAAGATGCCCACATGCATATACCTGTCTCTTATACACATCTGCAAGTTTGTTGACCATACAATTATACTGTTTTTCATAATCACTAGTGTTTTTCATATTCACTTCACTTAGCTCTCTAAGACTTCTTTAATACTAGTTGCAAGTTCATATCCTTAAACAACATCTGTCTTGTGTTCCCAGGCCCTGGTAACCATCCTGTTATGCTGTTTTTATGAGTTTGGCTTTTCTCAGTCCACACATAAAACTGTTCTTAACTTTAAGGTCCTGTGATTCAGGAGGAATTTTTCCTTTTTCAAATGCATATGTCATTAAAGCAGTGTATTTACTATTTAAAGGCAGGGTGAGGGAGGGGAATGGGGGTAGAATATATCCCTTCCTACAAGGCAAGTGGTAAAAGTGCAGTTTATGGAAAAGTATGGGCAAAGTTGCTTCTAAATCATTAAACTGACCATAGCTACAGACTATCAAAATGACAGCACTTAAACTATTGAAAGCATGGAAGTAAAAAGAAAAAGTTCACAAAGTTCTTGGGAAATGCAATCCGACTTAAAACTACTTATGGGACTTGAACTATATGCTTAGCTCTGAAAAATGACAGAGAAATAGATATGTGTCAACATTTGTCGGCTCACTGCCTACCTGCTCCAAGACCCATCCTGGTGTGTCTCCCTGGCCACTGCCACCCTCCAGACTTCATTCCAGTGCCACGCTGGTTTTGCCTTCCCATCTCTGCCTCTGGGAAACTGCAGCAACCAGAGCATCAATTGCCATTTGCAACATGGCCATTCTTTAGCAAATTAAAGTGGCAACCAGTGGGATGCTTTAAAACTTAGTGACAACCACACCCCCCACTCATTCTATGAAGCCTACCAGCTCAGTGCCAGGCACAGTAGAAATAGAATCTGTTGTTTAGCAGGTGGAGGGTACCAAAGTTCAAAGCTTTCACCCACTTTATTTCCCACTAGGCTCTATGTATGCAATTCAGGTGCTGACCAGGAATATGCCTGGATTTATTATGGTCAAAATTCTGCATAGGCAAGAGAAATGAACCTCAAATTGCAATATAATCATGGTTTTCCACATGGGCTATATAATAATTTGAGCTTCCAAGGTGACACAGTGGTAAAGAATCTGCCCAGAAATGCAGGACACGCAAGAGATGTGAGTTCGATCCCTGGGTTGGGAAGATCCCCTGAAGTAGGAAATGGCAACCCATTCCAGTATTCTTGCCTGGAGAATCTCATGGATGGAGAAGCCTGGCAGGGTACAGTCCACCAGATGGCAGAGTCAGACACAACTGAGCACAATATAATAAGTTAACTATTGTACTTTATTATTATAAAAAAACTCCAGGGGATATACCAGTTGATACCTTTCAAGCAACATTTCAAGAAATATACATGTTTCATATAGACCTTGATGGATATCACCCTGACATTCAGTTCAGTTGCTTAGTCATGTCCGACTCTTTGCGACCCCATGGACTGCAGCATGCCAGGCTTACCTGTCCATCACCCACTCCCAGAGCTTGTTCAAACTCATGTCCATCAAGTCGGTGATGCCATCCAACCATCTCATCCTCTGTCGTCCCCTTCTCCTCCCACCTTAAATCTTTCCCAGCATCAGGGTATTTTCAAATGAGTCAGCTCTTTGCATCGGGTGGCCAAACTATTGGAGTTTCAGCTTCAACATCAGTCCTTCCAATGAACACCCAGGACTGATCTCCTTTAGGATGGACTGGTTGGATCTCCTTGCAGTCCAAGGGACTCTCAAGAGTCTTCTCCAATACCATAGCTCAAAAGCATCAATTCTTCAGTGCTCAGCTTTCTTTATGGTCCAACTCTCAAATCCATACATGACCACTAGAAAAACCATAGCTTTGAATAGACAGACCTTTGTCAGCAATGCAATGTCTCTCCTTTTTAATACGCTGTCTGTATTGGTCATAGATTTTCTTCCACCCTGACATTAGTAAAACAATTATTCTATTCTTGAATCTTAGGCATTTGAAATTCACTTTGTATCTTGGACCTTCAGCTACCTCACCTGAATAAAACAGAGATGTTGCCACCTGACACAAAGGAAGTACAGGGAACCAGACGATGGGTGCTCTTCCACCCTGAAGCATAAGACAGAGCATCACGAGGTTTGAAGACAGTTCTCTCACTTGGATGACTGAGGTAATCTTCCAGTGGCATTTCCTGACATCCACACCCATCAGGTTTTCTTCTCAACTGCTCTCTGAATTTAATTTTCTAAAGCAAACCTATTTCTGTCTCTCTCCTAGTTAAAACCCCTGACGGGTAGCTACAGCCAGCTATGTTTGGATAGAATTAAATCCAAACCCCTAAGCATGGCAAACCTATCCATCAGATATGGCTTTAAACAGTCTTCATTCTCAGGTCTGTAAAAATGTAAACCTGTGGTTCTACAACACAGCCAAATCGCTATTTTGAGGCCATATTCCATCAGAAAGCAGAAAACTCGATTTAGCCAATTTCAGGCAAGGTTAATTACTTATGGATTTTTCTCAGCCATTTGAAGTTTAAACACAATGCAGGATTTTCTGTCTCTCTGTGCTCCTTCAGTTTGTTCTAAGATTGATCTTCCTCCAAGGGGCTCACATATCTTCATGACATGAGACCCATAAGGATGTGAGCTCTGTGGTCTATAGCCCTCATGTATCAAACGCTGGCCTCTGTGAGGTATTCAAGCCTATTCTGGTTTTTGACTCACATCCCCCTCTATGCTAGCAACTGCTGATTTCAACATCTTCCCATCTGGCCTCAGGGCATGTGACTCATGCCTCTTTCCACCCTGTGTCCCCTCACCATGACTGACAGGCCTCTCCAAAGATGCCCACATGCATATACTGCCCCAGGAATATGCTTCCTTACACAGCCAAAAGGACTTTGCAGATGGAAAGTGAAAAAGTGAAAGTCGATCAGCCATGTCCAACTTTCTGTGACCCCATGGACTACTGTAGTCCATGGGATTCTCCAGGCCAGAATACTGGAGTGGGTAGCCTTTCCCTTCTCCAGGAGATCTTCCCAGTCCAGGGATTGAACTAGGTCTCCTGCATTGCAAGCAGATTCTTTTACCAACTGAGCCACCAAGGAAGTCCTTGCAGATGGAAGCTGAAAGTTAAAGATCTTGAGATAAGTGATTTATCCTGAATTTCCAAGGAGGTCTCAATCAAAACACAGGCACCATTAAAAGAGTAGAAGCTATCCCCAGAGGTGGTCAGAGAGAAACAGGAAGAAGGTTCCAGAGACAGGATGCTGCCAACCTTGAATATCAGCAAAAAGGGCCATGAACTGAGGAAGCAGAGCAGCTTCTAGGATCTGGAAAAGGCAAGGAAAGCAGTCTTCTTTCAGAGCCTCCTAAAAGGAACACAGTCCTGCTAACACCTAGATTTTGGCCCAGTGAACTCGGAGCTGCAAGATCCTGAACTGGGGTGGCTTTAAGCCACCACAGTTTGTGGTCATTTACAACAGAAGCCATAGAAAGAATTACTTATTGTTCCCATGTAACTGACTCGCTCTGGGGCTTCAAAGAGATCATCTTCACCCTGATCCAGCCCTCAGAGTACTGGAGTCTGGCAGACAAGTTTACTAAAGGTCAGGGTTCCAAGGTGACCCACCTCATTCCCACAAATTCATCTCAATACCTTTCTTCTTCTGTTGCCTCTGTCTAGGCCTCCAGAACCCCAGCCCTACATAGCCACCTAGCTTTCCCCCAGTTACCCTTCAAGGATGCCACTCTGTCTCTGATGTCCCTTCCTTACTCTACTCCAAGTAGAATCAACTGTTCCTTCCTCTCACTTCCATTGTCCTTCATACATGCTTTTCTTCCTGAAATTATAAATTGACAAATCTTCAGGGACAAGTACTATTTCTCACCCATGTCTTTTGAACCAAGCATCTAGTGGCATGTTTGATTCATATTCACAGTCCACCACCTTGTCTAAGTGAGCCTCAGCCTACTGTATTTTCACAGTCACTGTGTATTTCTTTCATAGCATTTATGAGTTATAATTTTGGATTTATTTCTCTATATACTGTCTGTCTTTCCCACTAAACTAAGTTTGATAAGGACAAGGCAGCCGTGTTTACCATGATATGTGGGGCATCTGCCACAGTGTGGGCTCTCAAGAAGTATTTAGGGAAGAAATAAATAACCGAGTGTGAATTTATTTCAGTTAATTCACATCTGGGAGGATGGGATCCACTGGCAAGGTTAACCAAAAGCATAGCGGTTGGGCAGTGCAGACAGAGCTTCAGTAAAGGGGCCCACAGGTCCTGCTGGCTGCCCTCTCTTGAACCCACAGGACCCAATCCCACTATTGCTAATAGGAACAGCCAGGCCTCCTCTCACTGAAGCAGCTGATCACTCCCGAGAGAGTGAATAAATGGAGTCCTGGCAGATAGCTCTGAAAGGCTGCCAATCTCCAATACAACTTGTCAGTGTGTATTGGAGGCATTTACTTGAGAATAATTAGTAGCCCTTCTGTGCCTCAAAAGTGACCAAATCTATAGCATCTCTATTGAGATCAATGACTTTATTTTCAGAAACTCAGAGGATGTTTCTCCATCTCAGGGGTACAATCGGGATGCTGAGCGATACATGTCGGGTGATCACCAATGAAGGAAAAGGGCGGTCTGGTAACTAATGGGTTGCCACAGAAAAAGTGTTCACATCTACTAATGAGGAAATTCTAGTCAGAAATGTGCTGCCTTTAAAGCTGTTTCATAATACAAACACACCTAAGGGGAGAAAGTGTTTTAGGCAGATAACTATTCTGAGTTTGTTTTCCTCACCAAAGGCCAGGCAAACAAGAAGGCAAGATGCAGAGCAACATAGTGTGATGGAAGGAACGTCATTAGCACACATCCTCAAAGACCTCTCTCCCACTGGCAGTACAAGCTGCAAGCTCACCATTTCACCACTGTTCCTCTGGCTAACAGGGTGTACCACCGTCTCCCATTAAAATTCAAAAATGGGGGAAAGGAAGCACTAATCCCTAACTGTGAATAAAGTGCTATAATCCCAGAGTTGAAACAGGGTTTACATGTAAGAAGGAAATGTATGTGCTTTTGTACACAGCAGGGATGGGGAACAGCCAAAGGAGGGATGTAAGTGTGTGTGTGTGGCTGGGACGGGAACAGTGGGGGTGGGGCATCGCTGCAGGTTAATTTGTTTCATCTCAACCAGCCTGAAAAATAGCCAGGCTTGAACACTTCCTCTCATGTATAGTGTGTGACATCGTCAATGTCTTCTCCAGGAGAACGGCAAATCTCTTCCTGAAATGTGTCTCCCATGCTTGACCGGGAAGGTCAGTTGTAAAAACAATCATGTTTTCTTTGGCTTCCCCAGCAGCATTTCCTATACAGTGCTATCTGTCCTCTCCTTCCTTGAATTCTTAAAGGATTCAAAGGCTCTAGTCAGACATTTGCTTGGTTTTATATCTGATTATGGAATTAAATAACTTGATGCCTATGAAAGAAATGTGAGGCTTCAGGGAATGGATGTCAGGGGTATATGGGCTGGCAAGAAGCATTTAAATAGAGGGAAAGCTTGTCCTAAATCCCTGATATTAGGCAATCACCTTAATCTAGTGTGGACTTCCTTGGTGGCTCAGATGGTAAAGTGTCTGCCTGCAATGAGGGAGACTCAGGCTCCATCCCTGGGTCGGGAAAATCTCCTGGAGGAGGAAATGGCATCCCACTCGAGTATTCTTGCCTGGAAAATCCCATAGACAGAAGAGCCTGATAGGCTACAGTCTGTGGGGTCGCAGAGTTGGACATGACTGAGCAACTTCACTTTTCACTTAATCTAGTGTGCAATCTTAGTATCACTAATGATGGGACAATATCCTAGTTAATGTGATGCAACTCAGAGTACCTAACATTGTGTGTGGTATAATCTTATCAAAAATGTCTTATTTCAATCTAAGCAAGCCTTTATATCCAATTTTTAGTGTAAGAAATAAAGGAGACAGAGAAAACAGCCAAAGAGCACCTCAAAGAAGTCTAGAAAACAACAGGCCTGCTTTCTGAGAATTTTTTATAATGGAAAAAGAAACTGTTCTAGATGAAAAGACACTGATTGTAACAATCAGATGCAACACATGGCCCTAGATTATTGAATCCTGGTTTGGCCACAGGTAGTAAAGAGCATTTAGGGAACCACTAAAGATATCTGAATATACACTGAGTATTCAGTTCAGTTCAGTCACTCAGTCGTGTCTGACTCTTTGCAACCCCATGAATCGCAGCACGCCAGGCCTCCCTATTCATCACCGACTCCCGGAGTTCATTCAGACCCACCTTCATCGAGACCGTGATGCCATCCAGCCATCTCATTCTCAGTCATCCCCTTCTCCTCCTGCCCCCAATGCCTCCCAGCATCAGAGACTTTTCCAATGAGTCAACTCTTCGCATGAGGTGGCCAAAGTACTGGAGTTTCAGCTTCAGCATCATTCCTTCCAAAGAAATCTCAGCACTGATCTCCTTCAGAATGGACTGGCTGGATCTCCTTGCAGTCCAAGGGACTCTCAAGAGTCTTCTCCAACACCACAGTTTGGGCTGATCTCCTTCAGAATGGACTGGTTGTATCTCCTTACAGTGCAAGGGACTCTCAAGAGTCTTCTCCAACACCACAGTTCAAAAGCATCAATTCTTCGGTGCTCAGCCTTCTTCACAGTCCAACGCTCACATCCATACATGACCACAGGAAAAACCATAGCCTTGACTAGACGGACCTTAGTTGGCAAAGTAATGTCTCTGCTTTTGAATATACTATCTAGGTTGGTCATAACTTTTCTTCCAAGGAGTAAGCGTCTTTTAATTTCATGGCTGCAGTCACCATCTGCAGTGATTTTGGAGCCCCCCAAAATAAAGTCTGACACTATTTCCACTGTTTCCCCCATCTATTTGCCATGAAGTGATGGGACCAGATGCCATAATCTTCGTTTTCTGAATGTTGAGCTTTAAGCCAACTTTTTTGCTTTCCTCTTTCACTTTTAGCAAGAGGCTTTTTAGTTAGTTCCTCTTCACTTTCTGCCATAAGGGTGGTGTCATCTGCATATTTGAGGTGATTGATATTTCTCCCGACAATCTTGATTCCAGCTTGTGCTTCTTCCAGTCCAGCGTTTCTCATGATGTACTCTGCATAGAAGTTAAATAAGCAGGGTGACAATATACAGCCTTGATGTACTCCTTTTCCTATTTGGAACCAGTCTGTTGTTCCATGTGCAGTTCTAACTGTTGCTTCCTGACCTGCATACAGGTTTCTCAAGAGGCAGGCTAGTTGTCTGGTATTCCCATCTCTTTCAGAGTTTTCCACAGTTTATTGTGATCCACACAGCCAAAGGCTTTGGCACAGTCAACAAAGCAGAATAGGAGGAGCCTGGAAGGCTACAGTCCATGGGGTTGCAAGAGTTGGACATGACTGAAGTGACTTCACTTACTTACTTAAATACCATTTTGTCCTCAAGATATATTAATATCCTCATTCTATGATTAGGAGTATGAGGCAAACTATTAAGATTATAAAAAATTATTGTGGTAGGTTAGAAAAAAAACCTTTTAGGGAAATTTTGTGACATGCTAGCCAATCCTTAGAGCCTAGCTCAAGATCTTTTATCTTAAGTTCATGTCTAAAATCCCTCTTTTCCTCTTCTCCCTTTAAAACCTGAAAATTACAAAGTGCTACAGTAGCTTAGTTCTTAGCATCTTGATTTGTAATATGGCTTTCTCAATGAAGTTTTGCTGTTAGTCCAACTGTTGGCTATCTGTCCAGTCTTGAAAACATAATTTTCAGCAATATAATCCTCACAAATAACTTATACTGTATTATGTAGATTGGGCTTTACTATTGGTCTATGTCCCTTGAATCATCAGGTAAAAAATTATCTCACTTTAATTCAGGAGATGGGTTCTTGTCCCAGCTTTGTCAATTATTTGCTTTATGACCTTGGCGAGTCACTTAACCATCACTTTCTCTCCTGGGTTAACAATTATCAAGACAGAGTCAGAGAACATGAGAATTGGCAGGGACCTTTGAGATTACATTGATACAATCCTTTTATGTCATAGTTGCATGACTTGCCCAAGAACTTTCTAGATCAATCACAGTCTTCAGCATCTCAGACTAGTGCTCTTTACATCAGGCTTTCTTCCGGTGTTGTTCTAAGAAACAATAGAAAAGACAAAAAGTTAAAGCACTGAATAAAAGACAATTTCCAAAGCAAACAAACAAACAGGTAACAATGTTAACCATTAGCTTGTATTGTGGCCTGAAAATTTACCTGGATGAATGTACCTCTCTCTAACCAAAAGCCGATTAAAACTTGGAAGTTCTGAAAGTAAGTAAGGAAAGGTCAGAGAAATAAATTAATGGAGGGAAAAAAAAATAATGCTTGGCTTGCAGAACATTCCAAGACTACTTATATTCTCATCTAAATTCTTTCTGGTCTTAGTTTGTGCAAGACGAAATTGGGTAACTGGAAACTGTTTTTAACACATTTCTGAAGGAATGGTGTGCAATAAAAGTTACTTGAAATCGAATTATTTGCCTGGTCTGTACCACATATTACATCAGTTCTCTAATTTAGAGCCACTCCTTCTCTGGCCACTACCCAGAACAACGTGCTGAAACCTGCGGAAACCACAGTCAGAGCAAAAACTCCAAGTCCCATAGTGCTCGAGAGCCAGTCTCTAGCGCCTCTTCGCAGGAGCAACGTCTTCCGTATCGGGAATTGTAGTCATTCAGAGGCTTCACTTCCGGGAGCTTGGGAAGGGTGCCACTGAGAGGAACTACACTTCCCAGGAGGCTGTGCGCACTCCTCTCCGCCCTCGCCGCTGTCAGGCTCCACCTCTCCGCTCCTCCCTCAGTGGGCTGCAGCGCTCACGCCTTCCTGTTAGTCCTAGCAGGGAGAAGTTCACTCCGATCAGCTGATCCAAACTGACAACGGGAGAGGAGGAAGCCCTGGAGGCAGCGAAGGAGGAGGGGGGCTGAGATGGAGATGGGGATGGGTCCACCGGTGCCTTGAAGAACGGCCCCCGCCTCCACCGGCGCCCCGTGGTTCCCGGACGCCGCCTCGCTGCGACAGAACTGCTTAGTGGTGGGGTTCCCGGGCCGCCGCGGTCGGGGAGGGAAGGGCACGGCCCTGCGCCGGGCGGGCGATAGCCCTGGAGCTCCCTCTGCCCCCGGGAGGAAGGGGGGGCGGGTGCGGCTGGGGTGGGGGTGGGGTGATATAAACAATGGATTCGGCTCTGGCCTCTGCCAGCGTGGGGGAGATTTGGGGGGATCTTCTTTGTTCTTAGATCCTGCTCCAGCCCCTCGGGTTGAGGTGGTGTTGCCTGGAGGAAGGAAGGGTGAGAAATCCCCGGCTGGGGAGAGGCGTCGAGGTGGGAGGACGAGTGGGCAGACTGTTTGCTTGGGTCTTGGTGGGCGGAGAGGTATCCTTTTGAAGGTTTGTTTTACATTTTTAATCAATTGTGACAATTTTGATTTTTGTTAACGTTGCAGGAGCTGCTTGGGCACGTCTGTGATTAGGGTGTAAATAAGGTCTCCTAGTCATTCCTTTCGCCTTCCCTGTTTATCTAAAAATTGTATGGATAGATTGATTTCTGTATGGGAGGAGTTGAATACCTGAAAGGAGGGCTTTACATTTCGTTGGAGCATTAGAATGGTTGTCCAGGCGAAGGGGAGTTAGAAATATGATTGTAGAAGGGACAAAAGCCCCTTTCTTGCTCCACTTATTTTTCTTTCTTTTTTTTTTTTAAGTTATTTTAAAGTTGGCTTTTGAGTGACAAAGAGAAAAATTATTTAACTCACTGCACGCCTGGCTTTGCAGTGGGCCATTGTGAAGGAATTCTGTCTCCTGTCGCTCCTTTCTTGCAAATAGAGAAAAGGGCGAAAGAAAGTACAATAATTGTTTTTAAGCACCACAGAGTGGTGACTTTTTCCAGGTTTAGAGTCCTTAATAGGCGTCTGTCTAGAGTTGAAACAGCCCAATTACAAGGGTCTTTGGAAGTGCCCAGGACTTTGATGGAGCTAGAGTTTATTATTATTGATTCTGTAGTTTTTACAGGCATCTTTCTTCACCTCTCCGAATTGTGGAGTGCAGGGACGGGTGCAGAATGTTGTCCCTTCAAGGACTGTTTGCTTAGTGCTTTCGATCTGAATCTAATAACTCAGGGAGCAGAATTTCAGTCTGGGAAATAAAGCGACAGAGTCTGTTAAGTGGTTTGATCCCAGAGGTAGTTGTTTTCAAAAGGAACAGCCTTAATCATGATTTTGAGGAGAAATTTCTAGGATCAGAATGAATCAGTATTTAAGTTTCAAGAATGAAGTTTCTCTTGGGAGTTTTGGCCTCATAGTTATCACAATCTTTTTATTATTTTTGTAAAGGTGCACTTCTTTTAGATGAGTGAAACACTTTTCCTGCCTCTATTCTAGGTATCCCCAGAAATATTGACTTGATGTTGGATAATATTGAAAAGCTCCTGACCACTCTTTCATTACCAAAACCTTGCGGCTGAGGCTCCACCCATGAGCCCACCTCAGTAAATCCATCAGATCTCTCTCAGATAGCCATAAAAGACTCTTTCAAGTTGATTTTGACCACATATTTGCCTGCACTTTATGGAAGATGAAACTATCAATCGAAATCAACGTTGCTGCTGATTCAAGAGTCTTACAGGCAGATAATTAAACATTGGAACGTTTGTGAGTGTGTGAAGAATTCTAATAGGATATCGATTGTTTTTTTTTTTTTTTAAACACTTTTTTTTAGAGTATTCAGAACCCTGTGGAAGTTGTGTGCAGTCTTCAGACTCAACACCTCGGTCTTCACTTCCCCTGGGGAAAGCCCAGGTACCGTTACATGGTAGGTGGTTTCCTTCCAGTCTGAATATGAGTGCCCAGACTTCCCCAGCAGAGAAGGGCCTGAATCCAGGGCTGCTGTGCCAGGAAAGTTACACCTGCAGTGGGACTGACGAAGCTATCTTCGAGTGTGATGAGTGCTGCAGCCTGCAGTGTCTCCGTTGTGAGGAGGAACTCCATCGGCAGGAGCGCCTGAGAAACCATGAGCGGATCAGACTCAAAGCTGGCCATGTCCCTTACTGTGACCCCTGTAAGGGCCCCAATGGGCACTCTCCAGGCGTGAAGCAGAGGGCAGTGGTGAGGTGCCAGACCTGCAAAATCAACTTGTGCCTGGAGTGCCAGAAGAGGACTCATTCTGGGGGTAACAAAAGGAGGCACCCCGTTACTGTGTACCATGTCACTAAGGTCCAGGAGTTACTGGAAGAAGAAGGGATGGATGAGGAGACCAAGAGGAAGAAGATGACTGAGAAGGTTGTGAGTTTCCTCCTAGTAGATGAAAATGAAGAAATTCAGGTAAGCCTCAGTGATGGTAGGATTCATGTGGTGGTGGTGGAGATGTGTCGTTGGCAGGTGACTCTCAGGGAGGAGCTCACATTTTAATCGCTAAGAGGCAAGACTTCCGAAAGCTTAAGTTGCATGGAGTCAGATTCAGTCACTTACCAGCTGCATGACCTTGGGCTGAATTATCAGCACTTTACCTCTCTGAGCCTTAATGTTCTTGTCTGTAAACTGGGGACAGTGCCTACTTCATTGGTTTGTTGTGAGGAAGAAATGACACAGTGTTTGTAAAGCCTGCTAGATAATGAATACTCAGTATGTGATAGCTGTCATTATTATTATTAGGATTATTATCAGGAAGAACTGATTTAGAACCATTTTCTGAATGAGAGCACTTTGGTAAGTTGTGAATACACGTGAATGAGGAGAGACTGTGCCTACAGGGAAAGAAACACTGACTTTTTTGGTGGGTCCCAGGCTGTAAGTCATAACCCTGCTAGCTCCATTGGGAGACAGGTCTTTGAAAAGTGGGCATTTCCTAAGGGTAGTACCCTCTCCAGGTGGGCTCTTTTTCTCATATATTAGCTTCTGATCAGTAGAGGCCAGTAAGGGCATCTGTGATTACAGGACTGGAGAATATTTGATTCAATTCTGAGCTAGGGAGAGGGTGGTGAGTGATAGGAGCAAGTTGGGGAGATGAAAGTGTGTGACAGTTGGGCCGTTTGGGAAAGGGGGTAGATGAATGTTTATACTTTCCAATGAAGCTAGCTAGTATCATTATTTCTATACTTTCGAATGAAGACTGCTTGAATTCCATCCTGGCATCACTTACTGTGTGTATCACCACAGATAAGTTATTTAAACTCCGTGCCTCAATTTTGCTTCCACATTTTACTAGCAATTGAGAGGATTCAAAGAAATTAGGAATGGAGATGGAAAGGCCCTTATCACCGGGCCTGGCGTTTGGAGTCAGCTTCAGTTTGTTGTATTTGTCAGCATCAGGGAGTATTTGTGGTACATTCGGTACTTTTAGTTGTGACGACCCTCAAGCCTCCAGATTGGAGGAGTACGTTTGTAAGTTACCACTTGGAAACTGTCTAATTACCCTTGAATATTTTTCATCTGTCTTTTTCCTCCTTAGATAAGATTATGGAGATGAATTGCATCATGATTTCTATGTACATGTATTGTCAGCTAGATACTTGGCTAATACAGGCTTTTCTTTCTTGGCTGAAAGGAACTAATAGAGTTATGGAAGAGTGACCCAGATCCCCTTCTGCCTCCCTTGTTAGCAATAATGTCTCCTTTATGGATTATACTCTAATTGGGTGACAATGTGGACTAAATATTTATAAATGGAACACTTGGATTTGGATGATTCTTGGTTTTACCACCAGTTCTCTTTAATGTGGAATACTTGGCAGTGTTGTCAGTTTCGTAAAATGAGAGCAAGATTTGGGATGACCAGTAATCCTCATGGATATTGTGTCAACACCAAAAAGAGTGTTTCTTAAGGGGAAGATGCTGTAATTTTTTTTTTTTTGTAGCATTGATACATATTTCTTAGTAGAGAATTAAGAAAATAGAAGAATGTATACCAAAGAAGACAAATCCAACTGTTTGTGCATCTGTTTTTCTTGTAATGTGTTCTATAAATATATATATATATATAAAATAATTGGGTTGTCCTGTAAAGATTTCTCCTTCATAAACATTGAGTACTTCCCAGGAAATAACAGTTTATTAATTGCAGGCAGCTTTGGTTGGGACTAATGGATGAGATGAGAATTTTAGGTGGAGATTTGCTCTCACAGAGTCATAGTGGTAAAGTACGTGGAGAAACTATCTGGTTCCCTTTTCTAATGTGAACGTCTGAAACAATTGGAGAAGTGATTGTCTGATGATATAAATATAGATGATGAGCTCAGCTAGATTGTAAACTCCTCGAAAGCAAGACCCTGTGTTGTGCGCTCACTCATACAATGGTGGACATATCAGCCCATAAATACTTGATTGGTGATGTCACATCTCAGCCTCAGTTTTTTAGAAATGAATATCACACCCATACTTAGTAAAAAGGCTAAAACCATATGAAAGGACATACAATGACAAGAGTTCCCCTCCTACTCCATGCTCTTGGTCTCTTTTGTTAGAACATTCACCATTGACAGTTAACTATGTGCCCTTCTAGAATTTTTGTCACATATGCTTATGAATATATGTATACATCCTTTAAATTTTTCAACAAAAAGAGAATCTAATATACTTACTACTCTGTCCTTGGCTGTTTTTCACCAAAGGAAACTTGTAGAACTTTCCTTATCTGAACTTTGGGGTTTACCTCATTATTTAAAGGCTGCCTAGTACTCGGTTAAATGGTTTTCCTATAATTGTAGCCTATTATGGGATGTTTGAGTTATTACAACCAAGGATGTATTGAATATTCTATAAATCTATTTAGAAATGGAATCTTTGTCAAATGATACGTGCATTTTAAATTTAGGTCGATACTACCAAATTTCTGAACCTTATTTTCTTTGTTCCTGCAGTGCTTCTCTGAATCTCCCCTGGGTTCTGGTCTTGGCTCATCATAATTAAAATTTAAAGAGCTCTTACTCTGGTACTTGGCACTATGCATAGCATTTGCGCTCATTGAATCCTGATGATAGATAGCTCTGTACTAGTTTCTTACTGTTGCTATAACAAATTATCACAGGTTTAGTGACTTAAAATAAGACAAGTTTTTCTATTATGAGTCAGAGATCAGAAGTCCTAAAGTGGATTGATGGGGCTGTGTTCCTTCTGGAGACTATGGAAGAATTTGTTTCCTTATCTTTCTAGCTTCAAGAAGCCTCTTGTGTACTTTGGCTTGTGGCCCCACCATCCACCTTCAAAGCTAGTAGTGTTAACATCTTCTAATCCCTTTTTCCATCTTTTTTCTTCTGCTGTCACTTGCCTTTCTGTCTGTGGCCCTTTTGCCTCCCTCTTGCAAGAATCCTTGTGGTTACATTGCATTCACTTGGATAATGCAGCATATTCTCCCCACCTCAAGGTCCTTAATTCAGTCATCTGCAAAGCCTTTTTGCCCCACGAAGGGACATTTTCACAGGTTCTAGGCACTAGGATGGCATCTTTGGAGGTGGGGTGGGAGCAATTTCCCCCGACCCTGGCCTATGAAGTTAAGTGTACATCTTAGTCAGTTGGGCAGCTATAACAGAGTAGCATAGATGGGGAGGTTTATTAACAACAGTTTATTTCTCATGGTTCTAGAGGCTAGGAAGTTCAAAATCATGGCACTGATAGATTCAGTGTCTGATGAGTGTTTGGTTCGTGACAGCTGTCTTCTCACTATGTCCTCATGTTGCAGGAAGAACCTCTCTGGGGTGTCTTTTATAAGTGCACTAATCCTGTTCATAAGATTTCTACCCTCATGACTGAATCACCTCTCAAAGGCCCTACTTCCTAATGCCATCACGTTGGGAGTTGGATTTCAACATACGCACTTTAGGGGAATATAGCACATCATCTACAAGCAGTGTATTTTCTTGACGAGGACACTGAAACACAGGGAGAGAAGTGGCAGAGGATTTGTGCCCCAAGATCCCTGTGCTATAATACTTCTGTTCTCTCTCACCAAGTCATTTAAACGTTCTAATCAAACCATTCTAGTCAGTAGCATCAGCTCACCAATTCCTCATGGCTACGTGAGGATCAAATGAAACACAAGTCTATGTAAATGCAAGACTGTTAGCATTGAAGAACTCCTTCCTCATATCAGTGAAGATTTCATGATTTAGGCCCCGATTTTGTTTTTCTCTGCATGTTTCTAGGCATTTGTGGGCTTTTATCATTTTCAGTTTAGTGCATAGGGATTATTTTAGCAGCTTGTAGGCTGTTATGTTATGTGAGGTTCCTTCAAATTCTCTGGCCTAGAATCTCCTAAGATTTGTTGTTTGTGATCTGAGTATTATTTAATTTTTTTTGGAAAACTTGAAAGGACAAAAAGCTTCCTTTTGGGGTTGACAATTTTATCTTTAACTTGTTGCCATTTGAGTGTATACTGGAATGGCAAATTTGGGGAGAGACTGACTTTTAGTCTCAGAAGTGGGAACTCATTGGTGGCTCTTAAATGGAGACATTTGGTTTATTAGCCAAAGATATTTCATTCATTCATCACATTTATGGAGTATGTCTGCTGGTGCCAGTTATTTTCTAGGCTCCAGAGATAAGGCTTGGTCCATGCCGTCATAAGACCTAAGCAAAGTTCACACATGTAAAACACATAAAAAAGGTGGTTTAGATGTATAATCAAGGAAGAGTGACTGAGAAGCCACTTTTGCCAGATGGTCAGGCAAAGACATGATGGTTAATACCACCTGGGGAAATAGACCTCCAGACAGAGGAAAATGAGAACAGAAAGCAGGTGGGCTGGCATGTTTGAGTAGAGAAAGAATGCCTGTGTC
This sequence comes from Madoqua kirkii, assembly GCA_006408675.1. NCBI lineage: Eukaryota > Metazoa > Chordata > Mammalia > Artiodactyla > Bovidae > Madoqua > Madoqua kirkii. The sequence goes on from SJYC01113887.1 coordinate 17,666, forward strand.
GCTGGAGTGAGCCGACGGAGTGGTGAGGATGGAGGTGCAGAGGTAAGCAGTTGCCGGATCCTGTGGGGCCTTGTAGGCCATGGAAATAAGTGTGGATTTTAAATGTCATGGGAAGCACCAGATTGCTTTATGCTAGAAGGTCACTTGCACTGATAGAAGTTTTTTAGAGATGCTCTTGACTTAGGTGTGAAAACTAGGAGACATTGTAGTGTCTAGGAGAGGGCAAGAGGAAAGCAGGGAACCCACTTAGGAGGCTGTAGCAGTGCAGAGGGGAGGAGCCTGGATTTGGTGCAGTCTTTGTCATGGTGAAATGGAAAAACATTGATGAATTTGGGACAAAGTTTGGATGTAAAACAGGAATGCTGGTATGTTGGGTGGGTGAGTGAAAGAGTGAGAGAACTCAGTAGTGACTCCTACGCATTTGGTTTGTGCAAATAACACCTGCTTAAAACCCCAGGTTTAAATTGATAAAACCCCAGACTTATATTCATAAGACTTTTAAGAACACAGTTCACATAATAAGTAATCTCCTTTGTTATTATCTAGCATGGTAGTTCTCAACCAAGGGTGATTTTGCTTGCCCCCAGGGGTAGGGGTTGGGGGGCATTTGGTAATGTTTGGAGACTCCTCTAATTGTCACTGCTGGGGGATCAGGGATTATGTGCTCCTGGCTAATGGGTAGAAGCCAGAGTCCTGCTGAGTATCTTAAAATGCATAGGGTGACCCCTACCTAGAGAATAACCTGGTACAGAATGTCAAGGGTGCTAAGATTGAAACTGATCTAAGAGATGAAGATTTGTTCTGATAGGAGACCTGGATTCCAGTGAAGTGGAAAACATTTAACCAATACACCACTTTTTCTTCCCTCTTCTGGTTCTTTCTGTTCCTCAGAAGTAATTTAGCTGAAATCAATATTATCTTTTGGCATATTTTTGTAACCTCTCTAGTGAAATGGTTAGACCTTCTGTGTTGTATTCATTGATTTTTCTAGACATTACTGGAACTGTACTTGGAAAACCAGAGACTCATGGGTCCATTATTTAGAAACTCGCACTAAGTAAATGATCCACACTGACAAGAGATCTATAGTTTCTTGAAGTTAGAGACAACGCCCTTAGCAAATAACTCAAAGGTTAAAAGAATAAAGTTCTAACAATTAGAGTTCTTAATGGAGGTAGGGGGTAGTATTTTCCTCTTTGTTGAGTCTTGTGAGGGATTCAGACATCTTGTCTTGCTGAAATATTTCTAGTAACAGAAATGGTGAAAAAATTCATATGCTGTATATATATATATATATATAAAATAAAATTATACATTTATATATACACCGATGTACATCTAATATATGTATATATAAATACTTAAACCCCAAGTTTTTCTTTATTTTTACAGCCACTCCATTCTCCACTGTCTGTTTTCTACAAACTTGGTATAAGAACAGAGCAGCACACTAACCATCTCTTGCCCCTGTTTCATCCTCATGCTAACTGATCCCCAGTGGTAGGAAGGCTGTGTGCTCTTCATGCCAAAAAGCTCTGGAAGTTAAATCCCCTCCTGCTGAACATGTGGGGTGATAAGGAAGCCTAGTGAGCCAGGAGTGGTCCATGAGACACTTAAGAAAGTGTCTCCTGGAGTAGGCCTTCCTAGACTAGAAATCCAGAGCCTTAGGCCCTGTCTGAAAGGGAGGGCCAGGGTAAGTCTTCCTGTCCTTTAGTGAAGTCAGTGGTGGACCTCATCTCACTGAGACCGTTCCTTTAAGAAGACCCATCACGTTGTTTGGCTGCTTCACTTGTTTACAGTCCCAGAATAGTGTGGCTCAGAACACTGGGAGTTGGCCTTTTTTTTTTTTTTAATTGGCTAATAGAGACATTATTCTAGTGGGATTCAGGAATGGAAAATAGCTGAGGATGTTTTTGTACTGTATGGGAATCCTTGACCCCAAACAGGCTGTGCTGGTCTGTCCCATTTCTAGTCTGCTTCTTTCTTAGACTTATCTGCGGGTGACCCTCTTGGCCTTGTCCTCTGCTGCCTGGTCTAGGGTACCTTCCAGGGGCTTGCTCTTCCCAGGACCTCTGTTTCGGAGAAGCTGGCAGAAACCCCTCAGGACTTAACCAGTTGGTAGGTCAGGAACCTGGGGATCATAATCTTCTAACTTGTGGAACTTCCTTATTTTTCTCTTCGAATAGTCAAGCTATTATAGTATAAGGACTCATTTTGGTGCTGTGGCTGGTTAGCTCTTTGGCAAATTCTGGTCAAAACACAAATACATTTACTCTTGGTTATTAGGTGCCATGTTAAAAAATGTAATGAAAAACCCCTTCCATAGATCTGCTTAGGAGCTGTCTGTCAAAATAATAAGCAGTAATTGGTACAACAGCAGAGACTCCATCCCCCTCCACCACCTTTTACTCTTAGAAAGCCAAGTAAAATCCCCTTTTGTTTAGTAATAGTTGTTAGGGGAGGGCATTGTATGATATTATTGGGAAACCGATGTTGAGGATGACTCAGACAAACAGGAAGATGAAAGAACCTCTATTATATGCCTCTAATTTCTGCTCAGCATCTTGTGAGCTCAATCAGCCTTGGGCTTATTCAGTTGTAACAGACTCCTGGCATTTAACCTGGGAGGCTATTTTGTTTAGTCCAGGGCTGTTTAAAATTTGACATGCAAGCCATCAAAACCACTGTGAGTCAGCTTTTTAGGGAACCTGTCTTTAACTATTTCAAGTTACCTCCAGTTTGTATGATTCTATTTTTTTCTGGTCTGTCAGTCCGTGAAGTGATTGTTTTTTTTTTTTTTCTGGAATTTGGTAAACATTTGGCTTTTTTGAGTCGGGGTTAGTACACTAGGCAGATTTCGTATTGCGTTGACAGTGTATGTTTTCCCTGTGGCTGCATCTCCTGGCTGTACTACCCTTGAGTTGGTCCTGCAGGTTGTGTCACGTGGAAGCCTTCTGATGGCTGGCTGGACTTTTCTGGGGAGTCCTGTCTGCTTTGGGAACAGCTCCTAAGAGATCATTTCCGACTGAGGTTGGAACTGCTAAAATGTATTGAACACATTTGATCAGTGAGGGTCAACCAGCGGAAACCTGGTGGGTGAGATCACAAAGAAGGGAAAGAGAAAGTTTTCAGGCAAGAAGGACTGGAAAGACCTGTGGGAAGGGACACAGAGGAACTTTCGGAGGCAGGAAAGGGTGGGTGTTTCCTTGGAGAACGTTCATTTTGCCCCTCTTTCCAACAGCTTTTGGCCAGCAATTAAGAGGTTCCCTTTGATCTGTTTGTGAGGTCAAGTTGGTGGTAGCTGGAGTCCTTGGTGGTGGCAGAGAGGTATACCCGCCGTACATAAGCACTTGGCCTCTGGCTTGAATTCATGGAGAATAATTCCGTTTTCTTGTAGCTTCTGGAATTTTTTTTGTTTCCCTCCTTCCTAATTTTCTTCTGCTTGTGACTGGGTTATTCCTGTCTTTCCCAGAAACTTGACTCTTAGAGTAGTTGAACAGACGGAGCCTAGTTCTGGCATGTAGTCACAGATACCCCAGGTCCAAGTTAAGAAGAGAATAAAATCCCAAGCAATTCAGCAGTCATAGAGTATTCTAGAATTTCCTCTACCTCTCAGCCCATTCTCCTGCCTGGTGAATATGTCATCTAATTAATACATGGCTGATCCGTTTTCCATAATCTCTTATAACCTTTCTTTTCAAAGAGTTTAATTCAGTTTACATGTGTCATTCAACAGCAGTCATAAACACTTATTGAGCGTCAATTTTCTGCCTTACTAGTTTGAGTAATCTCTGAAAAATGCTTTAAAGTGAAAATTGGGAGGTTAAGCATGACTGGGCAGGGGTGGTGGGGCCTTCTTCCCTGGGAGGGCCCTGCTGTCTTCTGTCCTTGCCTCTGAGGAGAGGCTGCTTGAGGATCCTGACTCTCTGTGCGCACCCTCTCTGGTACTGGTGGCTGGGCCGTCAGTCTGTGGCTGGTAGGTTACTGGGCGCACACTTGTTCCTCCTCGTGTCCTTAGTCAGCTCTGTTGTCTGGAACTGGATCACCTCACGGGCAGCCAGAAAGACAGCCCGCTTTGCCTTTCTTCTTTTTCCCTCCCTCCCTCCTCCTCCTCTCCTTCTTTTGTTTCTTTCCTCCCCTAATTCTCTCTCTCTCCCTCCTCTTCCCTCCTTCCCTCTAGACTCTTCCTTCCCTCTCTCCCTCCCTCATTTCTTCCTTTCTTCTCCCCTCTACTGCATGAATTATGAAGTTAAGTGTACCACTGCCAGGAGAAAGACGTTTCTTTCCAGCGCTACATGTAAATGATTTTAGGCTTAGTGAAAGTCACTCAGTCATGTCTGACTTTTTGTGACCCCATGGACTGTATACTCCATGGAATTCTCCAGGCCAGAATACTGGAGTGGGTAGCCATTTGCCTGGAGAATCCCAAGGGCAGGGGAGCCTGGTGGGCTTGTTATGCCCAAAGTCTGAGTCCCCAAAACTGAGAGAAATAAGACTTCCACGGCAATGCAAAAGCATAAAGGGGTTTATTGCTAGCTCGAGCTAGGGCTCCCCCGGCACCGACGCAGCAGGTATAGGGAGGGAGCCCCGAGTCTTGGGCTGCACTGCTTTTATAGGGAATTTAATCAGGTAAAAGGATACAAGAGGGGGTGTTCAAGCAGGAGGATAACTGATTGGCCACTTTAGGGGGTGTTTAAGTTGACAGATAACTGGTTGGTTACTTCTATCCATAGGATTTGTTTGTAGATTCTTGATTGGTTTTTACTTCCAAGGTAGATCACAAGCTCCTGAACGTTAGTCAGAAGGTTTAGCCTAGTGACCGATGGCTCGTGTACAGTGGGGCTAGGTTAGGTAACCTGAGGGTTGATTGGCTATGGGTAGTGGTCTTAGGTTGGGTAACGTCCAAAGTTCTTTTGCCCGGGACCTTGCAGGATGAAATTCTTTAACAAGATGGAGTAGCTCAGGCCCTTCATGCTAGGGTGAGTGGGACCCTGCTAGGGGGTAGTCTCCTGGAATCATGACCCAGGTTTACAAGAATTCAAAACCTAGACCTAATGCAACCTGTCGAACCTGCCATGGCTCCGGTCTGGTTCCCCAACAGGCTGATGTCTATGGGGTTGCGCAGAGTCGGACACAATTGCAATGACTTAGCAGCAGCAGCCGCAGTTCCTTTCTCCACGGGATCTTCCCAACACAGAGATAGAACACAGATCTCCCGCATTGCAGGTGAATTCTTTACCAGCTGAACCACCTGTGAAGCCCAAGAATACCAGAGTGGGTAGCCTATCCCTTCTCCAGCAGATCGTCCCAACCCAGGAATCCAGCTGGGGTTTCCTGCATTGCCAGTGGATTCTTTACCAGCTGAGCTACAAGGGAATCCCTTTAGACTATGTACCATATTCTTTTTATTTGGCCGCACCGTCATGCAGCTTGGGGGATGTTCCCCATCGAGGGATCTGATTGAACCTGGGCCCTCAGCAGTGAAAGAGCAGAGTCCTAACCATTGGGCTGCCGAGGAACTGCTTATGTACTGTTTTGGATTGTGCATACATTTCTTCTCCTTTCACTACCATGAAGGTTGAGTTTGCCGCATTTTTATTTTTAAAGGATTGATCTAAAGAGATTTTGGCTTTATAGTGCTGCCTTCCTTGACCACCAGTTTTAAAACAGCAACTCCTGCCTGTTCCTATAGTCCTACTTCTCTCTCCTGGTTTTTCTTCACTCTGCTTATCATTGTTGGACATAACACGTACTTAAAAACCAACCCTTGTGGTATAACTTACACATAATATAATATGTACATCAAAAACCAGTTTTTTGTTTTTTGGCTTTGTCTCATGGCCTGTGGGATCTTGGTTCCCAGACCAGGGATCTAACCTGAGGCCCCTGCATTGGAATCTTGAAGTCTTAACCACTAGATCTCCAGGGACGTCTCTGTAATGTACACATTTTAAGTGTACAGATTTGTGAATGTCAACAAATATGTTGACACCTGTGTAAATACGTTATACACCTGTGTAACCACCTCCACAACACTTGAGATGTAAGTACTGCACGCTAACCAATTGCATCCCTGGAGCTCCCATAACACTCAAGGTATAGAGCATTTCTGTCCTCTCAGAAGGTCCCCAGCAATCAGTCATCTGCCTTCTACAGCTACAGATTTGACTTTCCTAGAGTTTCGTGTAAATAGAATAATTCGGTACTGTTTTGTATCTGGCTTCTTGCACTCACCATAATGTTTTTGAAGGTCATCTGTGCTGTTGCGTGTCTCAGTTCATTTCTTTGTATTGCAGAGAAGTTCCATTGTATAGATGTGCTGCAGTTTCTTCACTTGTTCATGGACATTTTGTTTGCCATATATATTCTTTGCTTATGGTCTTTCTTCTCCCCATTAGCATGTAAGCTTCCTGAGGGCAGTGATTTTTTTTTAATAGGGGTGTAATTCATGTAACATAAAATTAATGATTTTAAGTAGACGATTCATTGGTATCTGGTACATTCAGTGTGGTGCAGCCACCACCTCTGTCTAGTTCTAAAACATTTTCGTCATCCCAGAGGAAAATGCTGTACCTATTAGGCAGTCCATCCCAGGGGGCAGTGATTTTTTTTGTCTTTTTTATGCAACATTTGTTATTTTCCAGTTATAAAACTAACAGACTGGTCATGTTAAAATACTAAAGATACAGAACTACAAGAAAGTATCCACTTTTATCTTAATTTTCCAATGAAAACCACTGGTATCTTCAGTTCTTCTGGATGTTGCATTTACTCTTTGAGTGTGGCCTAGAGGCAGACCAGGGCACTGCAACCTCAGTGGGCACTCAACAGCATTTACTGCACGCCTCTGCTGTGCTGAGTGCTTGCTGAGCATTCTCTCCAACTTAATCCTCGCAGCAATCCTGTGAAGTAAATTACATTGTTACCCTCATTTTACAGATGAGATAATGGAGCCCAGAGAAATTAAATAATTTCTTTAAGGTTTTTCTGAAGTCAGTGAGTGGTAGAGGCAGATTGTACCCCCTCCGCTTTTTTTTTTAATATATATTTTTATTTATTTGGCTGTGTAGGGTCTTAGTTGCAGCATGAGAACTCATGTTGAGACAGGTAGGATCTTAGTTCCCCAACCAAGGATCAAACCCAGGCCCTGTGCATTGGGAGTGCAGAGTCGTAGCCACTGGACCACCAGGGAAGTCCCCCCTCCACTTTAAAAAAAAGATATTTTCTTGGCCACACTGCACAGCATGTGGAATCTTAGTTCTTCAACCAGGGATTGAACCCATGCCCCCTGCAGTCTTAACCACCAGCCTGTCAGGGAAGTCCCCAGAGTGGACCCTAAGGGGTAATACTATGCTGTGGCCTTCCCTAGAGAGAATATAGCATCTAGACGTTCTGTGCTGTGTTTATTCACTTAATTAACAAATCAGTACAGATTTCCTCTTGTGTGTCAGGCCCTGTATTAGGGCTACACTGGTAAACAGCACAGCTTAGACCCTTGCCAGCCTGGAGGATGCTCTAGTGGGAAGCTGGAACCAGGAGTAATGGGAAGATGTTAACAGGTGGTGGGTGGGGACTGGAAGCTGTGATTAAGAGAAGGGTAGAGAAAATTGTCCAGCTGGAGGTAGATCTGAATCGAGCTCTCACTTTTAAAAAAATTAAAACATTTCCTTTGTGGTTTATCACAGGATATTGAGTATAGTTCCCTGTGCTCAGCTCTGCTCTCTTTTGTCTAGCCTGGGGTTGTTACTACTAATCCCAGAGCCTTTACCAGAGATTCCGTCTGTTTCTATAGTTGGCCAGATAGGAGTATGCCATGCCACACCACTGAAAAGGGGGCATCTTCCATTCGGAAGCTCCTTGGAAGAGTTCCTTGAGGATGATGTGCGTCTTGAGGATGATGCGGTATTTCCAATCCCCAGAATCTAGCATTGCTTTGGAAAGCTTTTCACCAGATGTAAATGGACAGCTAAACTGGGTGAGTTGGGTGAAGTCAAAGAAACTGACCATGAAGCTAAAAACGACCCAGCTAAAAGAATTTGTTTTGTGGGTCATCTCTACATAGAAACACTTCTCTTTCCTGTGAGAGGAGCTGCAGGCAGCACTGTCAGGTCATATGTCAGAGGCAGCACTGTCAGGTCATATGTCAGAGGCACCACTGGTAGTTAGAAGACATGGGAGCAGAATTCCTGACCTCTCAAGTAATGGAACTCTTTTGAGGACGCTGGAGTAGAAGAAAATGATCTTTGCCCTTAGCAAACGCGCTCAGTGTGTTTGTGAAGCCAACCTTGTGACTTTAGTGGTCCTAAGAAAACATTTGATTGAGAAATAATTGTTTTTTACATGAAACTTGATTGGCACATGCATGGGTAAACACAAAAATGTACAGTCCTTTGAGGATAGGATGAAAGGTAATTTTCTGAACTAGCTGGGTTGAGGGGAGCAGGTTTACTAGAACTTTCTGGCAGTAGGGATTTGCTGTTGGAAGGGAACCTCCTTTGATTTGGGACTTTAACAATGGACTGGCTCCTGATCTGTTTGAGATTGTTTAAGTAAAATTTTATCTGAAAATTAGGCCATGGACTTAAATCTTTGCCTGGAGTTTTTTTCAACATGATGAAAATGGCTCTGGATTTTTCAGAAGAGAGTCCTCACTTTTCACTTCTTTCCTTCCTACAGAAGATGGAAAATGTTACCTAAACTTATACTTATGTTGGTCTTACACCATTAGATTAGTGCCAGATACTAGATGAAGCTTGATACATATTGATCGGTCAATAGAGAAAAAACACAGCGTAAAAGTTGAGAATTAGGTTTTACTTGGTAACTTTACTGAGGAGTATAGCCTAGGGTAGCCTTTCAGATAGCCCACTCCAGTACTCTTGCCTGGCAAATCCCAGGGACAGAGGAGCCTGGTGGGCTGCTGTCTCTGGGGCTGCACAGAGTTGGACACGACTGAAGCAACTTAGCAGCAGCAGCAGCAGCAGCCTTCCAGATGGCTCGGAGGAACTGTTTTGGTCAATAGAGAAAAAACACAGCGTAAAAGTTGAGAATTAGGTTTTACTTGGTAACTTTACTGAGGAGTATAGCCTAGGGTAGCCTTTCAGATAGCCCACTCCAGTACTCTTGCCTGGCAAATCCCAGGGACAGAGGAGCCTGGTGGGCTGCTGTCTCTGGGGCTGCACAGAGTTGGACACGACTGAAGCAACTTAGCAGCAGCAGCAGCAGCAGCCTTCCAGATGGCTCGGAGGAACTGTTTGAAGGGGTTGAAGGAGAAATCAGGATGCAAGGGAGTTTTTGCTGGGGGAAGAAAAAGAAAAATTTTCTAGTCCAACATCAAAAGATGACTGCTAATCACAGAGAACAGAAATCTCAAGTTTAATGATTTCAGTGCTTTTCTTTGGGAAGATGCAAGAGTCTGGGTTCGTTGAAATTATTCCTTTGATATACAGCTTTACTATGTAGGGTCAGTATTCTGTTTTTCTCCATCCTGAATCCCCTCAGGGTGAACCACGGCAGGAGGAGTGGGGTGGCGGCAGTGAGTGCTGGCTGGATGGAGGCAGCGTCAGTTGTTTACCAGAATGGCAGGCAGCATTCTTTGTTTACTGAAATGGCAAGCAGCATATTTTTTGTGTACAGATTAAATGAAATAATCAAGTTCTCATTTCCTTCTCAGATAGTGGTTCCGGTTCTGCCAAGATTGAGAATCTGGTTTGATGTCTCTTCATTGGCGCTAGGCAAAAATAGAATGAAAGCAGAATAAACCAGAGTTGTTGTTCAGTTCCTAAGTTGTGTCTGACTCTGTGACCTCAGGGACTGCAGCATTCCTAGCTTCCCTGTCCTTTACTATCTTCCAGAATTTGCTCAAATTCCTGTCTTGACTTGTTGATGCTATCTAACTATCTCACTGGCTGCTAGCGTCGTCTTTTGCTTTCAGTCTTTCCCAGCATCAAGGTCTTTTCCAGTGGGTTGACTCTGTGCATCAGGTGGCCAAAGTTTTGGAGCTACAGCATCAGTCCTTCCAGTGAATTCTCAGGGTTGATTTCCTTGCAGTCCAGGGGACTCTCAAGAGTCTTCTCCAGCACAGACCCTCACATAAATGTAATTAGTGGGAACTTAACTTTGGGGATAATTTATCAACTTTGAGTAATTTTAGAGTCTCAGTGGAGAGGTATAAAATCATCTTTGTTGTCCAAGGATGGGGTTTACCATGAGTGCTGTTGGGGGACAGAGCAGTCATGCTTCCCGTAGCCCTTTCATTACTTTGGGGAAGGACCTGATTTTTGTCCTCAGCTATAAAAGCTTAGAGGACTGTGTGTTTGTAATTGGTGCAGATCAGATCCTCTGCACCCAAAGCGACCAGAACTGAGAGGACCTCAGTCCTGAGTTTCTTTCCTGTGGAGTATATTCCGGTGTCTTTAACTTTACTGCCTCTGCTCTGTTGAACTTTCTTCCTTCAAAGGCCTTTTACTTCGATTTCTGTCCCTTCTCTTGCCTTTCCCTCCCTCGGCCGCCTCAGAGCAAGGCCCACACGGTCATTCTTCCTGGAATAATTCTCTGAGGGCCGAGAAGGAATCTCTCGGAGACTGTAATCGTTCCCCTTGCTTGCTTGGGTCAGAGGTTGCCTTTTTCACTGTTGTAAACTGCTCTGAACTCTGAGCTGAAACAATGTAGATCATTGAGTACTATAACATTTCATTCTGGAAACTCTCTTTGGAACTTGACACAAAATGAAAAGCTATGTGGGTGAGACAGTGTGTTGTTTGGTTTCTTCAAGATGGGTATGGTGGTAGCCAAAGTCGCTCAGTCATGTCTGACTCTTTGTGACCCCATGGACTATAGAGTCCATGGCATTCTCCAAGCCAGAATACTGGCAGCCTTTCCCTTCTCCAGGGGATCTTCCCAACCCAGGGATTGAACCCAGGTCTCCTGAATTGCAGGCAGATTCTTTACCAGCTGAGCCACAAGGGAAACCCAAGCTGTAAAGTCAATATCAATAATACTGTGTTGTTTTGCTTAGGGGGAGTGGAAAGGAGTTACCAGGAGCAAGCAGTGAGATCTTTTCATTTTCAGATAGAATTAGTTTAGATTTCACCCCATCATTGCCTTAGTCCCTGGATGAACAACCTCTGAGCCACAAGCAGGAGCAAGCCCGGGAGCTGCTGCTGTGCCCCTGGATGTTTTCCCAGCGGCCTCGTCTTTACTAAATAATGGCTGGTATTCATCAAGCGCTTGCTGTGTGCCAGGCGTTGTACTGTGCCCTTTGCGTGCCTTATCGCCTTAGTCCTCTCAGTAGCCCTATGGGTTGTAGAATCTCTTACCATCTCACTTCCCTGAGGTTTCAGAAGTAAGTAGGTTTTCCAGGGCCACACTGGGAGTTGAATTTGGGTGTTTCTGACTTGCCTGAGGTCCATGTGAGCAGGAGGAGGACGGAAGGCAGAGGCTGGGGAGGAGCACCTTTGGGGTGTTGCTCCTGTTTTTGCTGTTGGGTCCGGGCCGAGGGCCATTCCCAGCATGTCAAGTTGGGTGAGGTGAGCAGTTGGCAGGGCTCAGAGTCAGATAGCTTATTTCAGCCCGGGAATGGAGCAGAGTGGGAACAGGCAGATGGTGAACAGGCAGAACCAGCAGAGCCTTGCTCCCCTGGCCCCAGCCTTCCTTCATCAGGGAATCTTCTTGTCTTTTCTTGACCTTCTCTTCTGCCGACTGAGGGCTTCCCAGGTGGCGCAGACGGTAAAGAATCTGCCTGAGTTCGATCCCTAGGTCATGAGGATCCCCTGGAGAAGGGAATGGCAACCCAGTACAATATTCTTGCCTGGAGAATCCCATGGACAGAGAAGCCTGGCGAGCTGCAGTCCGTGGGGTCGCAAAGAGTTGGACTCAGAGACTAACACTTTGAGATCACTCTCCTGACTGAAAAACCGGTCTTGCTACTTACTCCCTAGGCTGTTGTCTCCTTCCTGGCTCCGGGGAAACTGCCCACAGGTTAAGGATGAATTGAGTAGTATAACAGGGCGCAAAATGATGCGAAAGGCAGAAGGAAAAACGAAGCATGGTTTCAGTTTGCCAGGCATTTTCTCGTTTATCTGTTGATTTGATTAGCAACCAGTACCTAGTCAGGGGAGGCAAAGATGGTTATATCCTCATTTTACATGTGGAAAAATGCAGTCAGTGCATATTGAATGATTATCCAGGGCTCCTTGGTAGAAAATCCAGCCTGAGCTTTGAGAGCCTCCTAGAATTCTTTGCGCCAGACTCATCTGCACATGCACACATGAACTTGTGTGTTTAACATACCCCGGGACACCGGGGGCTGGAATCATATCCCCAAATGCTGACTCCAGTGAGTTACCTATGTATGTTATGCACATCATTGGTGGGTACTTCATCGATGTAAATCTTGAGACATTTAACTCTAACAGCTCCTACAGGGCCCTTTTCAGGTGCCCACTCTTGAGTGTCCTGGATACCTGTTGTGTTTTTGTTTTTCTTTTGGATAATGGATTCATGATTGAGTTCATTTCCAGGGGAGAAAACCCCTGGGCCTCATCGTCTTCCTCCGGAGTGTTTGATGACTCTTGCAGCTGGCCGCTCTGACCTTATCTGACTCCTTGCTGGTAGAGGTTTGTGGAGCTTTTGTTTTGTTTCTCTTGCGGCCAGCTTAGCAGCTTGGAACGATACTGGCAGAGTGACATGGGTCCAAAGTGGGCTGTTCTGTGTAACTTCTTGTTCCTCTCAGTTGCCTGGGAGATCAGTGAGCCCAGTTATCAAATGGTGCTGCTGTGTTCAGCCCTGTGGACAATCCAGGGTGGAGAAAAGTGATCAAAGTACCTAGCAAGGTGCATTGCATTCATTCATTCGGTGACTCAATATTGAGCTCCCCTCCTGTGCCAGGCCGGATCCTGAGTATTGGGGGTGTAGGGCAGACTCGATTCTGCCCTCATGCATCTAGGAAAGGGCACTGTCAGCGCAGTGGGCATTCAGTAAAATAAAATTCAATAAAATGTTGTCATTAAGGCTATTCCTGTAATAATCCTAGTGATGTTACTAATGGAATAGTGAGTGCTTTACCAACTTGATAAGATTATGGCTCCCTGTAACTTCTCCTTATCAAACCAGCAGGCTGTTTTGAGAGTCAGGAATGTGTTTTTTGTTGTTTGTTTGTCTCCTGGCTGGAGGATAAGAATTGTAAAGGTTCATCACTCCTTTAGCTGGAGTAGAACACCAGGTGTTTGAATTAGGAGCTTTGGCCCTGGGGATTTGTATTCTGAGAGTTACAGGCCCTGAGTGTCTTCGTGGAACTCTAGTCTGAAATCTGTCTCACTGACACCAGCTCCCTTCCTTCCTGGCCTGACTTTTTTAAAAATTTCGTCGTGGCACGCAAGTTTTCTCTGTATGTGGCGTGAGCGTCTCTTACTGTGGAACGTGGGCTCCGGAGCTCACAGGCTTAGTAGTTGTGATGCTTGGGTTCAGTTGCCCTATGGCACATGGGATCTTAGTTCCTTGTTTAGGAACCTGCATCAGCTGCATTGGAAGGCAGATTCTTAACCACTGGACCACCAGGGAAGTCTCATGGCCTGACTTCTTATAAGGACTGCGGTGTTTTTAAACTGTAAACAGGAATTATGGATAGATGGAGTTTGACTAGTAAGGTGTTCTTTTTTTTAAAAATAGTCTTACTTGGATGTAAGTCACATACCATGTATTTATCATCCTTTTAAAATATACAACTCAGTGCTTTCAGTATATTCATAAAGTTGTACAGCCCTTAATACTAAGTCCTTAGCATTTTCATCAACCCAAATAGGAACCCTGTACCCACTAGCAGTCATTCCCTATTTCCTGCTTCCCTTCACCCCTGGCAGCCACTGATATATATTCTGTTTCTGTCAGCTGACTATTGTGGACATTTCATATAAAAGGAATTATATAATATGTAACGTTTTGTGTCTGGCTTCTTTCACTTAATATAATGTTTTCAAGGTTCATCCATCTTGTAGCATATATCAGTACTTTTTATAGTTGAATAATATTGTATAAATATAGCACATTTTGTATAGTCACTTATCAGTTGATGGAATACATGGGTTGTTTCCATCTTTCACGGTTATGAATAATGCTGCTGTGAAGATTCATGTTCAAGTTCTGTATGGGTGTGTGTTTTTCTTTTGGTTTATACCCAGGAGTAGAGCTCCTGAGACATATGGTAACTCTATGTCTCACTTTCTGAGAAACTGCCGTGCTGTTTTCTAGAGTGGCTGAGCATTTACGTTCTCATCAGCAGTGTTTGAGCGTTGAAACTTCCCTGTATTCTCACCAGAACTTGCCATTGTCTTTTTGATCAGAGCCGTCCTAGTGGGTGTGGAGGGATATCTTATTGTGGATGGTTTGCATTTCCCTGATGACTATGGTGTTGAGATCTTTTCATGTGCTTATTGATAATTTATGTCTTTTTTGGAGAAATATCTGCTCAAATTTTTTGCTTAATATTTAATTAGGTTATTTTTTCTTACTGAGTTGTAAGAATTATTTAACATATTCTGGACCATTAGTCCCTTATCAGATATGTGGTTTGCAAATATTTTCCCCTGTTCTTTGGATTGTCATTTCATCTAATGGTATCCTTTGCAGAGTAAAAGTTTTTAATTTTGATGAAGTCCGTTTTATCCATTTTTTTCTTTTGTTGTTCTAAGAAGACATTGCCTAATTCACGGTTGCAAAATTTCCTCCTATGCCTTCTTTTAAGAGTTTATGGTTTTAACATTTTTATGACCATTAAGTCCTTATATACTGGCTGAGGCTTTCAAAGTTCCTGTTAGCTGTTTGCTAGGGGTTAGTGTCAGAGAAGACAATGGCACCCCACCCCAGTACTCTTGCCTGGAAAATCCCATGGACGGAGGAGCCTGGTGGGCCGCAGTCCATGGGGTTGTTAAGAGTCAGACACGACTGAGCGACTTCACTTTTACTTTTCACCTTCATACATTGGAGAAGGAAATGGCAACCCACTCCAGTGTTCTTGCCTGGAGAATCCCAGGGACAGGGGAGCCTGGTGGGCTGCCATCTGTGGGGTTGCACAGAGTCAGACATGACTGAAGCAACTTAGCAGCAGTAGCGGGGTAAGTGTTGGGTGAGAGGCTATTATCCTGGGACTTCTTTTCCTTGTCACATTGACAAGTCAGTCGAGGAGCCCTGGCAAGCACTTAATTCTTGGCAAGTGTTTCTAGCTATTTTGTGGTTTTCGTATTTCATTGTCTTTCCCCCCCTCCCCCCTTTTTTGGGAAGGTAACGAATGAAGAGGACTTCATTAGGAAATTGGACTGCAAACCTGATCAGCATCTGAAAGTGGTTTCCATTTTTGGAAATACTGGGGATGGGAAGTCTCATACCCTAAACCACACTTTCTTCTATGGCCGAGAAGTCTTCAAAACATCCCCTGCTCAGGAGTCCTGCACTGTGGGAGTGTGGGCAGCATATGACCCAGTCCACAAAGTAGCCGTGATAGACACGGAAGGGCTCTTGGGAGCTACAGTGAATCTAAGCCAGAGAACACGGCTGCTGCTTAAAGTCCTGGCCATCTCAGACCTCGTCATCTATCGAACTCATGCAGACCGACTGCACAATGACCTCTTCAAGTTCCTTGGGGATGCCTCAGAAGCTTATTTGAAACATTTCACTAAGGAGCTCAAGGCTACCACTGCCCGCTGTGGCCTGGACGTCCCCTTGTCCACCTTGGGCCCTGCTGTTGTTATTTTCCATGAGACTGTGCACACCCAGCTGCTGGGCTCTGGTAAGTAGATGGGGTTCGGTTGTCACACACTGACCTTTCTGGGTACACTGGGCTGCAGTAGTGACTTGGCGGTGGTAGATTGCCCGGAAAAATTTCTGCCTGGGCAAGACATAAGGAAGTGTTTCAAGAAGGACGGTGTGATCAGCCATGTCAGAATCTGCTCATGGGCAGGATGAGGATTGAGAATTGCTGATTGGCTTTGGCGATATAGAGGTCCTTGGTGACCTGGGTAAGACTGCTTTCCAGGGATGTAGACCTGAAAGCCTGATCAGAGTGGAATGAAGAAAAGAGAAGGAAGAAACTTAAGGTAGTGTATTGATCTCCTTCACAGAATTCTATAAAGGGAAGAGGTAAGTGACAGCAGGAGGCTAATGTGGGATTTCAAGGAGTTTTCCCTTTTGTGAAATTTAAGACGTGAGGTGCTGCAGATACTTGTGTATTGCTGGGAGTGATTCACTAGAGCAGGAGTGATGCACAGGTGGAGGGCTGACCTTAGGAGCGTGGACGGCTCATCTGTAGCAACATGAGAGAAGGGAGATTATATGGACACGATTACGGGTAAGTAGGTAGACGTGGTGTAAGTTGTCTTATTGTTTCTGTTTTCTTAGAGAAATGGGAAGCAAGAGCATCGGCTGAGTGGGAGGGTGAGGGAGTAGGTGCGACGGTGATTGGATGCAGATGGGGGCAACAGTGTTGGCTCCGAAGGCAGTTTCATTATGAACGTTCATTCAGTTAACAAAGTGTATTAAGTGCACAAGGTCACATGCTGACTGCCCGGACCCCAAACTGAAAAAAAAAAAACAAAACAATTCCCACCCTCAAATAGCTGATAGTCTAGTTGGAGAGGCCACACGTGTTTCGTTCTGTGGTGGGTGTTGCTCCTGGAGCCGTGAGTGTGCAGAAGAGGGACACTGTACATGTCCTTGTGGGATCTAGGAAAGAGGAGGTGACATTGAACTTTAGAGACTGGCTAAATAGAGGAGGGGAGGAAGGGTGGTCTAGGAAGATGAACCTGTAGTGGTTTGAAGGAGCTTGTTGTGTCCAGGGAACTGTAGGTATTTGTACACTGAGTTCCTGGATTCTGTTCCTGCTCATTTCAATGCATCCTCCTCAAAAGATAGGGAGTGATGTTTTTTAAAAGCTTAATTTATACTTTAGGTCATGTCATACTCCTGCTTCCAACCTGTCAGTGGCTTTCCGTTACATCAGGATACAATCTAAACTCCTAATTATAGTGTCCTCACTCCTGCCTCTGTCTCTGAACTCTGCTTACCCCTTCACTCCCTCCACTAGCTATACCAAACTTTTCTCAGTTCCCATCTTTGAACATGCTATTCTGTCTACCTGGCACACACCTTCCCCCAGCCAGCATCTTCTTCAGATTCAGCTCAACTCTCAGGCCTTTGGAGCCTTTGCCAAGTGTCTCCTTTAAAATGGTCCTTCCTGTACCCTGTCGGTCCCTTCTTTTGTTAGATCACCCTGTTCATGTTCATCAGGGCAGCTGTCGCTCTTCAAAATCATCCTGTTTGTTTGCTTACTGGTTTTTGATCTTTACCCCTTGGGGTGGAAACTCCAGGAAGGCAGGAACCTTGCCTGTCTTATTCACTGCTGCCTTTGAAGAGCCTGAGTGAGTGCTTGGCACACAGGAGGCTATCATCGGATACTTGCTGAATAAAGAGGCTCAGTGTGTCTGAGGCTTAGATTGTGTGGGAGGGAATAGTGGACACACTCAGGGATCAGATCATGCATGGATGGCTTTGATTTAGGTCTTAGGTATGGCAAGATCCCTTAAAGGATTTTAAGTAGGGAGTTAATGTGATCAGATCTGTATTTTCAAAAAGACCCCCCTGTTGCAGGATGAACTAGAGAGGCACGTGAAGAGGCAGAGAGGTAGCCAGGAGCTTATCACAGTACTAGGTGAGGAGTGATGGGGCCTGAGCCAGGGCAGGGCAGCAGGCGGGGAGTGGGAATGATGGGGCCGTATTAAGGAGTTAGAATCCGAAGGATCTGGGTCTGGGATACCTCCTGTGATTAGCATTTTTATGCCACTTCGGATCTTCACAGCTTTGGTGAGGGGAAGGTCTAATTTCCTGTTCAGAGTTTTGAAATAACTAGCCTTTCAAAGTAACTTTTTGTTTCCATAGGCTTTACTTAAAAAAAAAAAATCGTATTTATTTTTGGCTGTGATGCATCTTTGCCGCTGCATGGGCTTCTCTCTAGATGCAGCTAGCGGGGGCCGCTCTCTAGCTGAGCGTGCAGGCTGCTGGCTGCTCATTGCAGTCGCTTCTCTTCTTTTGGAGCACAGGCTCTAGGGCACGAGGGCCTCAGTAGCTGCGGCTCGCGGGCTCTGGAGCACAGGCTCAGTAGTTGTGGCGCATAGGTTCAGGTGCTCTGCAGCATGTGGGATATTCCTGGAACAGGAATCGAACCTGTATCTCCTGCGTTGGCAGACGAATTCTTCAGCACTAAGCTATCAGGGAAACACCCTCCCCCCCCTTTTTTTTTTTGCTTTATGCCTTGCACTATGCTAGGTGCCTGTTTGTTTGTTTGTTTTTTAATAAAAGCTGAATAACAAAAATAACATTGTTTTCCTTAAATTTTTAAACATGTTTATTTTTTTGCCTGTGTCACACAGCATATGGAATCTTAGTTCCCTGACCAGGGATCGAACCTGTACCCTCTCCAGTGAAAGTGCAGAATTTTAACCACTGGCCCACCAGGAAAGTCCCACCATCTTCTTAAAATACATGCAGACTTAATATATCTTTGTTACTCAGCTCAGTCAACAGCAGCTATATTTTACAAATGAAGAAACTGAACTCAGAGGGCTCAGGTTATGTAACCAGGGAGGTTCTAGCTAGAAGGCCTCAAAATCAGGATTCTGAGTTCAGAGTTGTTTCACGATCCAGAACTTTGCTTGCTTCTCTTTGATGACTGTACCTTTAAATTGAGCTAAAGCCGTATTTCCAGTGTTTAATTGGAATGACTTTGTTGTTAAAATATTAAAGGAAATTATGCTGTATGACTCAGGGAATTCAAACTGAGGCTTGGTCACAACCTAAAGGGGTGGGATGGGGAGGGAGGTGGAAGGGAATGTTCAAGTGGGAGGGGACATAGGTAAACCTATGGCTGACTCATGTTGATGTGTGGTAGAAATTAATACAATCCTTAAATTTAAAAAAAAATGCATTTTAAAAACAACACAATCCTTTGTCAGCACAGAATCTAGTTTCTAAAGAATAAAATAAATTAGGTTTTAAAAAAATATTAAAGGAAATTAAAGTCAAAAGTCCTTCCAAGTTTTATCTCCAAAATGATTATTGAATCTGTTTATACTGCTGCTCCCTAAATTTCTGGATAAATGTTGGATAAACTACGGAAAGGCTGATAGCCTCACATGTTGGCAGTTGTCTGCAACTTCACCAGCATAAGACCAGCGCTCCCAGAGCAGCTGTTCATTTTAAATGCTCATTAGAAGGTGACTGGTGAAATCCATCCATAGGATGGAAGACTATGTAGTGTTAAAAAGAAGGAGATGTCTTCTCCCAGTGTATCAAGTGTACAAGGACACACGCTTACCATATGTTATTAAGTGATGAAAGCAAGTTGCACGTATGTGTTGGGAATTATGTAGGAAAGAAAGTCTGAAAAGGGTAAACACTGGACTGTAGTTTCCTCTGATGAGCAGGAGGGAGCAGAGGATCTACATTTCTTTCCTTTTGTACTTTGACATGTTTGGATTTTTTTACAGTAAGTACATTAAAAACAGACACTTCTAGTTGAGAATCCACCTTGTAATGCAGGGGACTCCAGTTCGATCTCTGGTTGGGCAACTGAAACCCCCACAGGCTGTGGAGCAACTAAGCCCGCGTGCGGCAGCTAGAGAGCCCGTGAGCCACAGTGGAGAGCCCTTGTAATGCAGCTCAGACCTGCTGTAGCCATTAAATAAACAAATATTAAAAGTTAAATAAATGATTGACTCTTTTTTTTTTTTTAAAAAAAGGTACTTCCTTGAAGTGTAACACACATACCAAAAAGTGCACGTTATATCAAAAGTGTATACCTGAGCCCTTTCACAAGCTGAGGGTACCTGTGCCTTCAATACCAGGCATGATCCACCAGCGCCCACTTCACAGAAGGCTCTGCTCGTGCTTCCTTCTAGGCAGTTCCTTCCGTCCTGACTTCCAACAGCATAGAGCAGTTCTGCCTGTTTATGTACTTTATATTTACGGAGTCACACCACATATTCCTTTTCTAATGAAAGACAGGAGACTTTTTTTTTTAAAGAAAGGCCTCTGTTCACATACCTGTTTCCGCTTGTCCAGATCACCCCTCCGAGGTGCCGGAGAAGCTCATCCAGGACCGGTTCCGGAAGCTGGGCCGCTTCCCGGAAGCCTTCAGTTCCATTCACTACAAGGGAACGAGGACCTACAACCCTCCCACTGACTTTTCTGGGCTTCGGCGCGCTCTGGAGCAGCAGCTGGAGAACAATACCACCCGTTCTCCCCGGCACCCGGGCGTCATCTTCAAAGCCCTGAAGGCAGTTGGTTTCTGGCCTGAGTGCTTCTCACTGGGGCACCAGTGGGTGGTGAGGACACTCAGTTCTCCAGTATCTGTCAGTGCTGGTGATTAGAAACCTGGGCTGGAAAGAAAGGGTCTGTGAAGGAAGGGCATGTGTGGAGTGTGTTACCTGTTGAATGGCGTCCTCTTTCCAGGAACATGAATCTCAGATGATAATTAAAAGGTCCTCATCTTGGAGAAAAACCTTATTTTACCATTCTTTATAATAAAGACATCAACTCAGTTGCTGCCAAGACTGCTTCCTTTTCAGGGTTTACTTTGTATACACCTCTGTGTTGCCATGCCTGCAGGTAGAGGACAGAGGAGCAGGAAGGGAACAGGGTCTTTGGAGCAGTGCTGGGAGTGTGGGATTTGGAGAAAGGACAGTGTTGACATGAAGACTTAAGCTAGGGATTTGAGGGTGCCCTGAGGATTAGGGCATAGAGCCCGAGACCGGAAGAGATAGGAAAAGCAGTTTGTATAAAGCTAGGCTGGCCCTGGTTGACCCAGGAACAGACTTTGGTTC
This sequence comes from Madoqua kirkii, assembly GCA_006408675.1. Lineage (NCBI taxonomy): Eukaryota > Metazoa > Chordata > Mammalia > Artiodactyla > Bovidae > Madoqua > Madoqua kirkii. The sequence continues at coordinate 38,533 of SJYC01113887.1, forward strand.
TGCTGATTTGGTTCATCTGTGGAGTCTAAAAGGTTTGCAGTGGGACACAATGTAAGCAATTTCTGTATCTGGGTAAACAGTTCGTTATACTGTTCTTGCAACTTTTCTACAGGTTTGAAATTACATCAAAATGAAAAATTTAAAAAAAAAAGAGGAGGGAATGAAAAGTTACTACTCAGACAAGTTTATGGTTTTTGCATAGTGGTTACTAAAGGCTATGTTTAGTAACCTCACAAAATTCATATCTTGAAATACTTTAATGCCCAGTTAGTATACATGTACTAGTAATATACATATCCAGGGGTTTGGGAGGTGATTGGGTCATCAGAATGGAACCCTCTTGAGTGACTTTAGCACCCTTTCAAATGGAGCCCCAGAAAGCTCCCTAGCCCCTTCTACCAAGTGAAGACACTGTGAGAAGTCACCATCTGTCAACCGGAAGGCAGACCCTCGCTTGGAGGCTGCCATGCTGCACGCTCACCTTGGATTTCCAGCCTACAGGGCTGTGGGGAATAAGTTTCTGTCATTTATAAGCTTCCTAGTCTGCGGCATCTCATAGTATCCTGATTGGACTAGAAACACTTGGGACTCTGGATTCAGACAGATTTGTGTTGGGATCCTAGTTCTGCCATTTGCCTGTTGCTTGGTCTTAGGAAGTTCGTTTGTTTGTTCATCCATTCAACAGATAAATGAGTGGATCTCTGTGTTAGAGTTTGAGGTGCTGGAAATAACCCTGGAGAATAAGATAGACAGGAGTCTTTGCCCTTATAGTATACTTCTTCAGGGGCTTCCCAGGTGAGTCCATGGTAAAGAATCTGCCTGCCAGTGCAGAAGATGACAAGTTCAGTCTCTGGGTTGGGAAGATCCCCTGGAGGAGGAAACGACAACCCATTCCGGTATTCTTGCCTGGAAAATCCCACAGAGAGAGGAGTCTGGTAGGTTAGAGTCCATGGGGTCACAAAGAGTTGGACATGACTGACCACATATGTCCTTGTAATGGCTTAGAGGTAGTCAGGTGGAAGATTATACCCAAATATTGTGAGCATTCTTAAATGGAGGCTGAATCCATACTATGTTATATAAAGGGCTGTAAAATCTGATCCTTAAAACTACTGACAGCTAGGCCAATGGCTGCATTATAGAGTTCCTTAGGTTTTCTCAAAGTTGACCTAGCTTAGTGTTTACAGAAGCCCTTCAGGGATACCCGGTGCCATGAGCAGTAACCCGTGCTTAGGGGTTCTGCCTCGCGCATCTTGGATGTCCTCCTCCAGGCCAGTTTGTCAGGTCCTTTTCTGGTGTTATTGTTGTTAGTTACTTTTGAGAAAAAGAGTTAGTGTGGTTTTATGATGTGATATGATTGATGAAGCTTTCTGTGATTAAAACGGAGCCTGGTCAGCTGGAATTCTGAGGACTCTTGGTAACTGTTGGCCTCAAGAGTTTACCTGGATCTTGTATTTCCTGTTCTCTGAGGCAGGGTCTGTGCGGTACTGAGGTGTGGGCCCACGGCTCTGTCCATGGGATGGACTTACCTGTTTAAGCTTGTGTTCCGGGCTCTCCTCAGGGAACTCTGGGGTCTTGCAACTTAGATAGATCCTTGAAAAAATTGTTTTGTCTTTTTCTGGTTGTTTTTAATCTTTAAATTAGAAATTGTTCATTCTCTGATAATCACGCTTATAAGCTACCTTTAAGGTCTGCATTAGGCAAATTGACCTAGGAGAGGTTTATTGCTGTTAAAATACTCTTAACAGAAGTCTTCATAGTTCATAACAGTGTATAATATAATGGCCATTTATTTTTGTCCACTTATTTTTTTGTTTCATGTTGTTGTATTTTTTTTTTAAGTGGCCTTGCATTCTTTTTGGAACAAAAGAGTGAGGATGGTCATAAACAGATAAATTATCAGTGCCAAAATAGCTTGTTTGACTTTCTGTTTCTCCCATTGTTTTCATTCTCTACTGGTGTTTATTCTTTACCTTGTCCAGTTTCTTACTGATTCCCTGAAGAAACACTTCAAGAAGCCTTGGGATATATGCTAGTATGATTTATATGATTTTGTTTCTTCTGTGATTTTCTCTTTATTTTCCATGAGATACACAGGAATATTGTTGGAAAAAAATATATAAACCTTTTGGGAAAATTGAGAGGCACTGTGTGCACGGTGAGGCAAGACTGTGATGGCCAAATAAAGAAATCTCAACCCTCTAGTAAGCCCACCACCATGCAAGGGTGAACACTGACAGGTTTGGCAATGAAATGTCAAAAAGGAAATGAAGCACTGTAAACTCTTCTGGTTGAGGCAAAATTAGTACAGCCACTTTGAAATGCAGTAGTATAAAGAAATGCATAATATATATTCTAACCATGTCATGTCTAGAAATTGGCCTTAAAGCAACTCTTCCACAGGAACACAGAGACCTATATGAGGATGTTAATGACAACATCCTGGTAATAGCAAAGAAAAAAGCAAACTAAGTGTGCAAAAAATAGATAAATGGGGCATTATACGATTCTTTGCTGCTTATTTTATAAAGAGAATTGGGGTTGTGATGTATCTATGTGCACTTATATACTTTGCTTTTTTTTTTAATGGAGTGTTAACGCCTTGCATTTTTTTCCATGCTATTAAATATCCTATAAAACCATGTTTGTTTATTTTTAAACAGCTGCATGCTTTTTCATTTATATGGATGGATCATTTTTTATATGTGGTAGTTCTGCCCTTCTTACTTTCTGCCCGTAGAACTTTCCATTTTTCCTTATGTTTTCTGAGTACCTAAAGGTATTGCCCACATTCTGCCTGCTTCCTCAGGTAAATTGCAGCTCCCAGTGCTACTGGCCACCCTTTCTGTGGCGTGTTTACTGATGTCATGTTCTGTGCTCTGCACTGATGTGTATTCATTCATTTTATCCTCATACCAACTCTGAGATTGAGAAACAGAGGCACAGAGAGGTACGCTCATTTGCCCGAGATGACTTGTCTAGTGAGTGGTGGGGAATTTGCTGTTTTAATAGTTACTTATTTATTTGGCTGGGCCAGGTCTTAGTTTGCAGCCTGGCACTCGGGATCTTCGGTCTTTGTTGTGGCACGTGGGATCTTTTTTAGTTGCAGCATGTGGAATCCAGTTCCTGACTAGGGATTGAACCCAGGCCCCCTGCATGGGGAGCGCAGAGTCTCAGTCAGTGGACCACCGGGGAAGTTCCAGTGGTGGGGAATTTGAACCTGGTAGTCTGACTCCCAAGTCTGTGCGTTTAAACCCTAGGCTGTATTCCTTCTCAATAGTTACTCGACTTTTAAGAAGGTCAGAAGATGGGTCGTCTTTAAAGGTTCCTGATGCATACGCCAGTTGCCTTTAGAAAGGACATTCTTGTAAGTTGTATATGAGTGTTTGGTTACTTTAAAAAGTTATTTTTTTAATTGCAATAGCAATATGTGTTTGTAATAAACAGTTGAAATAGTACAGATTCAAATAGTACAATTCCAATAGTAAGGTATGACTTAAGTCCCTTTCACTCCTGTCCTCCTGACTGTATGATAACTGTTATAATACTTTCTGACATACGCTTCCAGAAATTTTTGGTGCTTCTTCAGTGCATGCAGAAATATATGTTTGTAACATTTGTGTACATTTTCTCCCTAAATAAGTCAGATCATAGAGAAGTTAAATCTTTTTTTCTTCCTCATATTCTTTTCATGTTTGTTATTGAACAGGAAATGTGATTAATGAGCAAGATTGAGGAGTTGTAGAATGTGTGTGTGTGCGTGTGCATGTGTGTGTGTCTGTGAGACCTTCAGTCACTTTCTGCTCTAGCAACTTGCCCGTATGTTTCCCATTCATTCTGCTGATCTGGTTGCTCTTCCTGCCATTTAGCCTCGTTGTGGTCCAAGCCCCAGTTCCTTTCCTCCAGGGGAATTTTTCTCATTTCTTAACCTCTCACTTGTTTGCTCAGTTTCCACAGTAGCAACAGCTCAGATACCTACCAGCAGAGTATATTCTCACTGATGAAGTAAGTCTGTTTAAAGAAACGAGATGCTCAGGTCCCTTTTAACCAAGGAAGTTGAATATTGAATTAACTGTTGTTGCCTGTATTTACAGTTATGAATAATGGAGAGAACCGTTTTAAGGTTGGATTCTTACAGGTTTTATATAATACCTCCTTTAGCCTCCAATCTCTAAATGTAGGAACTCTGACTTTCTAATTCTGTCACATCAAGAAGCACCTGTTAAGTATTTACAAAGTTATTATATGTTTGCAGGGGAGGTGGCATCGTGGATTACGTAAGAGTCTCCATTTTGAATTAGAAAATTCACTGCTAGCCTTTGATGCGGAGAAGGCAATGGCAACCCACTCCAGTACTCTTACCTGGAAAATCCCATGGATGGAGGAGCCTGGTAGGCTTCAGTCCATGGGGTCGCTAAGAGTTGGACATGACTGAGCGACTTCACTTTGACTTTTCACTTTCATGCATTGGAGAAGGAAATGGCAACCCACTCCAGTGTTCTTGCCTGGAGAATCCCAGGGACGGGGGAGCCTGGTGGGCTGCCGTCTATGGGGTCGCACAGAGTCGGACACGACTGAAGTGACTCAGCAGCAGCAGCAGCAGCAGCCTTTGATGACTGGAGTGCAACTTACAGGTTAGATAGTAAGAGCTGTGCTGCTGTCAAGGCAGCTAAAGTTCAAGATCATCTAGTCTCCAGGCAGCCTTTTCCAGACTGACCTCAAATGCTTTCCCAAGCTTTCTCAGGAAAGGTCCTTCCCTGCCTCTTATGGCTTTGGGGCCTCAGGAGGGAGAGAGCCCAAGAAACCCTGGAATGATGTGAGGCTTGGAATTCTTGAAAGAGATGAAGTAGATGGACTAGGTGGTAATGTCCACCTAGAAAAAAACAGGAAATGTCCACTGGAAAGAAACAGGCAGGTTATAGAGGAAGGAAGACAGTGTCTCCTTACCCTTGTATCTAAAACACATGAGCATCAAGTCTTTTTTAACAATTACTGTTGTGTTTCTATCTTTTCTTTTGGCTGCATCATCCCCCATGAGGAATCTTAGTTCGCTGACCGGAGGTCAGACCTGTGCCCCCTGTAAGGGGTGTGTGGAATCTTAGCCATTGGACTGCCAGGGAAGTCCTGTTCCCGTACTCTTGATTCATGTAAGTCCTCCTGATGCTTGTCAAGGTCTCATTCATCACTGACTGCCGGCTCTTCAGTGAGCTGTGAGAGAAATAAGTTGTTTGTGTTACCATCATTTGAGAGGATGGATGGCCAGCATCTGAAGAGGTGAGGCTGGTTGGTCTTGGAGTTCTCTTTCTGATGTCATAAGAAATCACTGTTGCCTTGGCAAGCAGAAGCCAACAGTTGTCTAGGGCCGGTGACAATGGAGGTTCTATGGGGATTTGTTGCATGGTGATCAGGCTGCAGATTGTTTCATGCTAAGCCTTGAGATACTTAGAAATGCCCTCATTTTTCTGAAGATCTTCCAGAGAAGTGAATCAGGCCACTTGAGTTTGGAACAGAAGAAACCTTTTGCTATCACAATTATTGGGCTGCAGTTTTACATTTACTGGGGAGTGGCATGGCTTCTGAATTCAACCGAGCTGTAGGATTCATGCTGAATTTGATATTTTTCCTAAGGAAAAGTATTACTTAGGTTATCTTTTCAGTTACCTTTTTAAAAGAGAAATCAAGGACTGAAAATGCTCTTCTTTGGGTTTCATTATACATCTTTAGTAGCTTCTGCATTCCTTATTTAGCTCTCTCTTTTTTTTTTTTTTTCTTATTTTAACACTGCATTTGGTACTTACGCATCTTTTTGCAGCTAAATATTCACCCACAAATGCAACCAGCCATGAAGACCAGGGAGCTGTCATGGAAAGGAGAGAAGCTCATATATCCCTTCTGTTAGCTGGATCAGCTGGTGAGGGTATCTGAAGGAGAAAATTAAAGAATTCTCAGCATAAAAAATAAAAATATTAATTGTGGCAGCTCATGGTTTCTGAGCTCTCAATCTATGCCAAGTGCTCTATGGAGTAACTCATTTTATCTTCACAGTGTAATCCATGGAGACCCCTGCTGAGGAAGGTGGTACTAGCCACTCCCATTTTACAGATAAGGACATTGAGGCACTTGAAGAGCTCCCAGCTACAGGCTGAATTTTTTTGTGTTGGATCCTCACATTTATGCAAATTTTCCATTTGGTTTCATGCTATGCTCGTTTATTTTTTATGTAAAAATAACTTCCTGGGACTTCCCTGGTGGTCCAGTGGTTAAGATTCTGTGCTTTCACTGCAAGGGGCATGGGTTAAATTCCTGGTCGGGGAACTAAGATCCTGTATACCATGTGGTGTGGCCAAAAAATAAAGCAAAAACTTCCTCCCCAAATCTTTCAGTAAATTGACAAATTAGGAAGATGCTGCTCTATTTGCCCGCCAACTAGCCCCAGAGGGTTAGGCACACAGCTGTTTGAGAAATACAGAAAGAGTTATTAGTGATTTGGCCAATCAGTGAGTAGTTAGCCATAAATTAGAGAGGCCTGTGGGCGTGGGATAAGACCTGGTGCAGAGGCGGGGCCAAGGTAAGGAGGAGAGGATGGGTAGGTTGGTGTGTGCTGGGGGCTTGGTGTGTGCATGGGGCTTGGTGCTGGGGCACTTCATTGCAGAGGTCCTAGTTGAGTACTTGTTAAGACGTGTGCTGGACTGAGAGGAGGATCCAGAGGTAGTACGTTCCTTTCTCGGTGTTTGTGATCTAGTCTGGGAGATCAGATACATATATCAGGCTTATAGCTTTGCCTCATCACTTACTACCTGGTTCAGATGTTGAGGACAGGAGGTGCTCAGAGAAGGGAGAGTGTGATCTTCCTAGAGTGCTTGGGAAGGCTTCATGGAAAAGGTGAGACCAAGGATAGGTCCTACTCAGAAGTAGGAGAGAGGAGGATGGTGTAGGCTTGACTCTGCTGGGTTTGTGTCTTGTTTATTCTCTTTAATATTCACATGTATATTCCTTTATAGTCTGTCTCCAAATCTTGTTTTCCCTTAGTTACTTTTCATAAAATTACTACAAGAGAAAAGGACATATATGAATTAATCTTAGATTTTATTTTTTGGTCCAAGTCAGGGATTGCCACTTGGTCAGCCGTCACTGGCAGGTGGTATTTTATGGGCCTGTTCATTATCTTTGCAGGTGCTGAATGCACATGGGTGAGTCCCACACCCTTAGTCTGCCACATTCTTTGCCACTACTCTTGTCTTGAACACCTGACCTGACTCAACATTGAGAGCTTGTACTTTTGAAAACACTTGGTTTACAACTCAGGGTATTAGGCTTCACTGGGATAAAGGAAAAGGAGTTTTAATAAATAAGCGTCCTTAAGCGAAATTCCATTTAGAGCTTGAGAATCTTCGTTTAGAACCTAACCTGCCCCTTTTCCGAATCTCATCTTAAAATTTCTTTCACCTTTTTACTAAAGAAAGTAGCATCTTGTCCTTCTGTTTGAAAGCTACTTTCATATCTCTTCCCCTGAGTAGTGCCTGGCTGCCACAGAAAGAGTCGAGACTTAGGAACTGTGAATATTCAATAATTTTTAAAGCCTAGAAAGCCTATTTATATTTAATTCATATGACTTTTTCCGCTGCATATGACTGAAGGCTTGGAGGGGAAAAAAATCAGCCTGAAGAATACTTTCAATATAAAGTAGTGAACGCAAAGAGGATTAAAAATGGAAGCTTCCTTTAAACATAAAAATTTCAGTCTGTTATTTCACATACCTTTATCTTTCTTCTTGGCATTTATTTTGGCCGTTTGCTGTCTTTTAGGTTAGTTACTGTAGTTGATAAAAGGCTGCCAACACCTAGAATAATTCCTCCTTGCTTTTTGGCTGATAACCCTTTTTTCTACATAGAGATAATTCTGTGGCCAGTAAACTCCAGTGAGTGTCTGTGGTTAGAACTGATGGAGACGCCCAGAAAACTCACAGCGCACTTCTGAGCTCTATTTCCCTCCTACTTCAAGACAAGCCACCTTCTCAAGTGTTGCTTTCTTTGCCAGTTTCACAAAGATGAAATGGGCATTCGTCAGTATCTGTGGTTTTGAATGACTGGTGGAATGTGTGACATGTTTATAACTTTCAAGGTCATTAGGAGAGGACAGTAACTTTGCTTCCTTCTGAGCTCTTGGGAAATGGGCTGGTTCTTCCTGAGGTTTCCTGTGGTGAGGATTGCTGTAAGTCAGGCCAAGAAGGTGGAGGGTAAGGAGCAGAAGTCGCTGGCTTCCCACTTCTAGCCACAGAACCGGTAAGAAATAAGCCAGCAGTGAAGGCATGTTAGAAAGGCAGGCAGTGGAATGCCCAGAGCTCTGAGCTCTCTGCTGAGGCCCTTCGCATGTCACCTTCCCTCCACGCAGGCTCTGAGTGACCGCTTCAGTGGTGAGATCCCTGATGACCAGATGGCACACAGCTCCTTTTTTCCAGATGAGTACTTCACCTGCTCCTCCCTGTGTCTCAGCTGCGGGTAAGTCCCCACCGTGGGAAAAGAGCCTCAGAACAGTGCTTCACAGACTTCCCGGTGCCTGCAGATCACTGTGACTAAAGGATGGAGTGGGGCCTGAGACAGGGTATTCCAACAAGTTCCCCGGTGAGCCTGATGGTCCAAGGACCACACTTTTGAGGTTGTGGGGGATTCCAGGACACATGGTATGAAGAATACCCTGAAGATTCCAACCCTGTTTAGATGTGAAATTGACTGGTTTGGGTAACTTTCACTGCAGAAAGCTTTTAGTTCAGTTCAGTCGCTCAGTCGTGTCCGACTCTTTGCGACCTGATGGACTACAGCACTCCAGGCTTCCCTGTCTATCACCAACTCCTGGAGCTTGCTGAAACTTATATTCATCGAGTTGGTGATGCCATCCAACCATCTGTCATCCCCTTCTCCTCCTGCCTTCAGTCTTTCCAAGCATCAGGGTCTTTTTCAGTGAGTCAGTTCTTCATATCAGGGAGCCAAAGTATTGGAGCTTAGCATCAGTCCTTACAGTGTATATTCAAGACTGATTTCCTTTAGGAATGACTGGTTTGATCTCCTTGCAGTCCAAGGGACTCTCAAAAGTCTTCTCCAACACCACAGTTCAAAAGCATTTAGCACAGAAAAGCAAAAGCTTGGAAAGTTTTAGGTTGCCTGTTTTTCTGTGTTTCTCTTACCAGAGCTTTCAATTCTAGTCATTCCATCCATTCACTGTGTGCACAGCACTGGGGTAGGTGTCGGTCCTAGTGGATTCCTTTCATGATGAGGGCAGATGCCTAGAGCACCTTAGAATTATCCAGGGAGCTTTCCAGATGACTGAGGCCTAGGCTTTGCCTCCAGGGTTTCTCACTTACTGGATGGGGTGGTGCCTCAGCACTGGTGTGTTTAAAACACTCTTCAGGTGATTCTGATGTGTAGCTGAGTTGAGAACATTGAGTTAGGGCAGTATTCTCAAACTTTATGTACGCATCGCCTCGGGATTTTGTTAAATGCAGGTTCAGAATCAGCAGGTCTCGGTGAGATTCTGTGTTTCCAGCTGGCTCCTGGGTCATGCTGCTGATCCTTTGTTACAGGAGAAACAGCAAAGATTCTCAACTTTAGCATGCCTCAGGAAAACCTGAAGGACATGTTACAACAGGTAGTTGGGCCTTGCTCCCAGCTTCTGATTCAGTAGGTCTGACGCCCTAGCCTGAGAATTTGCCCTTCTGCTAAGTTCCCGGGTGATACTGATGTTGCTGAATGGGGACCACACACTGAGGCTCGCTGGATTTATTTGAACTGTTGATAGCTACTCAGTCACAGGCCAGTGACTTGTTGGAGGGAGCCTGGGGGTTTAAATGCAGTGTGTCGGGGTCAGATTGCAGACTCTGTCTTGCAGACACTGGCCCACCTCTCCACTGCATTCGTTACTTCATCATCTGATCCTATCCTCCACATTTGCCCATACGGGGGAGACCTGAGCCTTTTCTGTATGAATCGCCTTTTTGCACTGATACCTATAGGCCACTTCCTGGGCCACCATGTTTGCTCTGAGTTTGTAACAAGGACTTGGTTCTTGGATTATACAGTCTGTGCTGTGGAGGACTGAGGCTTGTCTTAGAGAGGAAAGAGGGATGTTAGTTGCCTGTGTGGCTTGCTTTAGCAGGCCCCATGAGCCTAGCAAGAGAGGCTTAGGCTCTGTCGGATCATCATCACTTTTCCATTCTAACTGTACCTCACCAGGGTTTCCAGAGCTTTCCCTTCTGTCACAGTGAAATTCTAAAGTCCTGGTCCCTGGTTTTGCATTGTCAGGAGAGCAGAGCTCACTGTTCATTTGGAAGGTTTTCTTGTTTAGCTTAAGCCTCCTCTTAATGCATTGTCAGAATTTGAGGGTCAGTTTTTGTTTTGCATCTTGGTGGCCTATTCTGATTAAACTTCTTATTTCATGCTCTTGGGATGTTTGAGTTCCCTGAAGGCCGTTCAGGTTTTCTCTCTCATCAAGGTACTGTCTTCTGGCTCCTCCATTCCTATTGAAGGACCTGGTGATTTTCCAAGAAGAGATACCCTTTTGGCCCTTTCTCCTCATGCAAGAGTAATAGGTACACTACCTGTGTAGCACTGTTGATTGCAAGTATGAGAAAGGCCCTTAAGTTTCCAAAACAAACTGCTGTCTCTCTGCTTCATATTTGGGGCCCAATTAGTAACAGGGGTCTAGTTTTGCCCCTGCATCGGCTTAATGCTTGTGCGTAAGCGGCCCTGGCTCCTTTTAGCAGCTTCATGTCAGCTCTGGTGCCTCCCTCAGGGCTGGATGTAAGAACAGCATGAATCACGGGAAAGAAGGGGTACCTCATGAAGCCAAGAGCCGCTGCAGATATTCCCACCAGTATGATAACCGGGTTTTCACCTGCAAGGTGAGTCCGCCCAGCCTCTCCTCCAGCAGCTGGCTTGCTGGCTATGCTCCCCTCTTGGGAAGACTGGCTCGGGACCACTCTTGACTGTATCCCAAAGTATTTAATATTCAAATTGAGTCTCCAGCCATTAAAAACTCACATGTCTGTTGCCAAGGGCCCCTTGGTTTTTTTTTTTTAAGCTTAAATCCCCCCCTTATTCTGTTGAACCTATATGTCAGGTTCATCTACATTGACTGTTTATTCTTAAGAGTAAAATTGCTCTTTAAAAACCCAGTTTGGCTGGATTTCTCCTGTCTATGACAGGGATAGAATTTGTAGCTCAGTTTTGGGCCCCTGGCACGGGTACACATTCAGATCATAATCATTCAGGGCACTGACTTCTTTGAAGAAAGACTTTCCTCTGCTCCGCTAAAACCCAGGGTCCGTAAACCCTCAGCAGGTCTGGTTTGCAGGCAGTGGGGCTGGACGCGGGTGTGGAGAGGCCAGGGGTTCTGGCGGACAGAGCAGAAGCTGGCACACCCCCATGTTTCAGGCCTGCTACGAGAGAGGCAATGAGGTCAGCGTGGTGCCCAAGACGGCTGCTTCCACTGACTCCCCCTGGATGGGTCTTGCAAAATATGCCTGGTCTGGGTGAGTTTTAGTGGCTGGCACTTGGGTCTGTTTGTCTCTCCAGACACCTGATGGGGGGTTCTAGTATCTTTCTGCCTTCTTTGTAGGTACGTGATCGAATGTCCCAACTGCGGCGTGGTCTATCGTAGTCGGCAGTACTGGTTTGGGAACCAAGATCCTGTGGATACGGTGGTGCGGACAGAGATTGTGCACGTGTGGCCTGGAGTAAGAGTGTTTTATTTTCCTGTTTTCTCTTCAGGTTGTCCAGTTATTCCTGTATATGGGAAAGTGGAACTTGTTTACAATGATGGTTAATCATGAATTTCAATATACTGGTGGTTTAGGAAGCTATGATCTGGAGTGCCTTTTTTGTTCTAGACACTTCATTTTTTTCCCATTTCTTGCATAAATATTAGAAACACGACTTAAACTAAAAATTGATATATAGTTAAACTGCCTTAGCAAATAAAACTTTATCTTTTCATATTCTCCTCACTCATTTTCCATATGTATGTTTGTATAGATACAGTTATAATTTATGTGCCACTTAACTGCTTTTTTCTTGTACCACAGTTTTGCTTTGTTTCCATATTGCTTTCAGTTTTCATGATTTTCATTTGTAATCACTGTAATATTCTGTCTCATGTTATAGTTTGATTTCCCCATTCTCTTCATTTTGAACATTCATGCTGTTTATGATATTTTTATTAGCAAAGAAAATGCTATCGTGACCATCTTCATGTAAGAAAGCCTTTTCTTTTTTGGAGTATATTCTTTTTGGAGTATATTCTAAGAAGTATAATGACTATGGACCTTTACTGTTTTTAAATTGGATTTTTTAATTCAAGATGTTGGAAAAACAAATCTATTTGTGAGGCAGTGATACAGTGCTTTCATTCTGGATTAAACCACGATTCACACTTGAAATTACCCATCAATCACAGCACATCCAAAGCCTTTTCCCTTCATGGAAGAAAAATGAGCGATTTTCTGTGTGTTGTTTGTTTCAGTCTTGTCAGACTCTTTTCAACCCCATGGATTGTAGTCCACCAGGCTCCTCTGTCCATTGAATTCTCCAGGCAAGAGCATTGGAGTGGGTAGTCATTGCCTTCTCCAGGGGATCCTCCCAACCTAGGGATTAAACCTGGGTCTCCTGCATCATAGGCAAATTCTTTACCATCTGAGCCACCAGGGAAGCTTTTTCCTATAAGGGACTTATTTTACTTGTGGTGTTCCCCTTTCTGGGTGATTCCAAAGCAACAGATCCTAACCCAGCCTGGGGTGGGAGATCTCTTGGAGGAGGTGTCCTCTTGATAGGATTGTTTATTTCCTGGGTTGTATATCTCACAAGCAGAATAAGTTCTGAATTGAATAGTTGTGCACAAAGTCCTATGGTCATCTTGAAGAGTAGTATCAGCAATGACTCACAGGGTGTGATGTTGCTTAGAAGCCAAAGGGATTCTGTCCTGACCCTGCTCTTCTCTGCCAGGGAATCTGTGGTTCTGAGTTGGCTGTGTAACTCACCTGAGACCCCTCTCCCTCCTTCACTTTACTCCTGTCACTCAGAACATGATGGGAGCCTGTGTTTTCATTTCAGACCGATGGATTTCTGAAGGACAACAACAATGCTGCCCAGCGCCTCTTGGACGGGATGAACTTCATGGCTCAGTCGGTGTCTGAGCTTAGCCTTGGGCCCACCAAGGCTGTGACATCCTGGCTGACAGACCAGATCGCCCCTGCCTACTGGAGGCCCAACTCCCAAATCCTGGTATGGTGGCAGGATGCCCTGGGTCCCTGGCGTGGCCCATTCTCCTTGTGTTGCTTCACCCTGCCCTTAGCTTGTTCTGCAAGGAAGACTTGTAGTCTCTCTCCCAGCCAGATGAGCTTCCAGAGTGTTGGCAAGGGTGCCCGCTGATTTCCCCTGTTACTTTCTGAGTGTTTCCATTGTGGTGGATTTTAGTTTACTTTCCCACTAGAGCCAGTTGTTACTGGTCAAATGTCTAAGGTCATACGTATAGACTGGGGAGGAAAGGGAGCCTTTAGAGGTCATTTAGGGTCACCCCCAGCTTGATACACAAACCTCACGGCTCCCACATCAAGGGAGCTCTCAGATTTGGCCCAAACGCTTGTGACAGGAGACCTGTTCTCAGTGTCCCAGAGGCTCATGAGAAGCTGTGAAAGAAATGAATCCTCGTTGCTTTTATGGCTGAAATTACATAGTCCTTTCTGAGATCCCTGTGACTCGGCCAGGTGGGTGTGAGGTACCTTTCCAGCACTCTTGGAAGAAAATGTTAATCACAGCTGTGCTTCAGTAGGGGTGTTGCATGTGGCTGGAGGTCTTAGGTCCCCTCTTTTGGGACCATCAGGGTCCTGCCATCCTCAGATGATCCTCAAGGGTCCCTGGGTTGACTTTCTCAGCTGAGCAGACATGAATGACACCTGCCTCTCTGTTTGTTTTGGGCTTGGAACAGAGCTGCAACAAATGTGCTACATCCTTTAAAGATAACGACACCAAGCACCACTGCCGGGCCTGTGGGGAGGGCTTCTGTGACAGCTGCTCATCCAAGACCCGGCCGGTGCCCGAGCGGGGCTGGGGCCCTGCGCCCGTGCGGGTGTGTGACAACTGCTATGAAGCCAGGAATTCCCAGTTAGGTAACGTGGGGCCCAGGAGCTGCAAGGTGGAGGGGACCCTCTCCTTGGCACTGGGTGTTGGGAATGGGACTCTCACCTGCCCAATCCTGTTCCTCCCCGCCTCACTCTGAGAGCAGTTGCTCCCCTAGTCTTGCCCAGGAATCCTCTAAGCTCTTTGTTAACTGGGTCCTAGGGGTGCTGTTCCTCGGGTGGGGAAGGGTTAAAGCTGTCCTATGTTTACCATAGGCTTAGACTGAGTCTTCTCCTGGAGGAGGTTCTAGGTCATGCTCCTGGCCCACTGTAAAGGAAGGTTATAAAATAGCTCCAGAGGCCTGAGGTCAAGGAGTGGCAGACCTCACTGGCTGTGGTGTGGGTCCCCACAGCCCAGACCCTCGGCACCCTTGCAGAATGCACAGCGTGCCCTGGGAGAAGCATCTAGAATTCTTCATTTGGGGAATGACTTGGAGGTGATGGCATTTCCTTCACCATTGTCTGCAGATGTCACTGAGGCACAGGGGGACGACGAAGGTGGGACGCTGATCGCGCGGAAGGTGGGCGAGGCCGTGCAGAACACTTTAGGAGCCGTGGTGACAGCCATTGACATACCACTAGGTGGGCCTGGCAGCGCCTCGCGGGTGTGGTGTGCGTGGGTGAGGGCTCGCGGAATGCCGTGCCTTGGGCTGTCGTTTTGTCAGCCTGCTGACCTGGATTGAGTTGGGCAGCAAGGACGCGACTGAGAATTTACTTTCCCTGCTTCATGCTGAATACCTTGGTGGTTTCATGTCTGTTCCTGGAGGCCATCCTCTTAGGCCATCTATTGCTGCATAATAAACCACTTGAGAGTGGAAAGGCTTAAAACAATCATGTCTCAACAGGAAAGGCAAGTATTCTTCTCTAAGTGGCATTGCTGGGAATTACTGCTGGATTTTCTAGTATGGCAGCTGGATGAGTGAGTCTTGGGGGGCCAAGCCAACCTCACGTGCTGGCTGGCCTGGCAGGGATGTCTCGAAGGCTGGGCTCAGGAGAACTTCCCCCTCACCCCCACTTCCTGTATTCCCCACGCCTCTACACGTGTTTTCTCCAGTGCTAGTGACTCCTTACGTAGTGCCTCAAGGCTTTGAGACAGGCCTGGGCCTGGAAACTTAACTCTTCCACTAGAGTCTGATGTAGTCACAGAACCTGTCTAGTTTGAGAGAGGGGGCAGGGCCTCAATCTGTCACACCAGCCAAGCTGTTATTCTTTTAAGATTTAAGAGAGCCACTCACCTGATGTGAGGGGGTGGGCTTATAACCAGGATGGGAAGAGGGAGGTGAAGGGAAACCTGCCAGTGTGTGGAGGGCTCAGGCAGGGGTGACTGGGCCTGGGGCATTCCAGCCCTTCTTAGGAGAGAGACCAAGGGCTCCTGGGTGGCTGTGATGACAATTGCTTGGAACAGATTTAATCACTGTGGCTCACAGATTGAGCTGATGACAAGCTTTTGACTTGAGAGTGTAGAAATAGATGGATTTATCCATCCTGGAGGCTTAGGTTGCATCTGCTCTCAGTTGACCAGGAGGGGCAGGGGCCGCCCTTGGCAGAACCTGCCAACTGTGCTTAACAGGCACTCACCTGCTGAGCTGTTGGGTCCCAGCTCATCAAACACTTTATTTCCTGTAATCTTGTAACTGCTTTTGAAGGTGAGTTGTTACAGATGAGTAAACCCAAGGCCCTGAGACTAAGGAACCTGGCAATCCCACAGCTAACTGACTCAGGCTCAGTGGAACTGGGATGAAGCCAAAGCCTGAAGTTCACCATTGCCCCGGTAGTTCTTAATTCAGTTGTAGTTTAGGCTCACCTGGGGAGCGTAATAGATCGGCGCATATCAGTGGTGTGGGAGCCCTGGGTGGAGGGGGTGCTGTGTGTGCGCTAAGACTGTGAGCCAGTGAAGTGCCTGGGGCTGCCGTCTCACCCAGTGGGACTTGGGGTGCTGAGTCCCACGTGTGCCGCCCGTCATGGCCCCTTCCGTGACGCAGGTCTAGTGAAGGATGCGGCCAGGCCGGCCTACTGGGTCCCGGACCACGAGATCCTGCACTGCCACAGCTGCCGGAAGGAGTTCAGCGTCAAGCTCTCGAAGCACCACTGCCGGGCCTGCGGACAGGGCTTCTGCGACGTTATGTTTACCATAGGCTTAGACTGAGTCTTCTCCTGGAGGAGGTTCTAGGTCATGCTCCTGGCCCACTGTAAAGGAAGGTTATAAAATAGCTCCAGAGGCCTGAGGTCAAGGAGTGGCAGACCTCACTGGCTGTGGTGTGGGTCCCCACAGCCCAGACCCTCGGCACCCTTGCAGAATGCACAGCGTGCCCTGGGAGAAGCATCTAGAATTCTTCATTTGGGGAATGACTTGGAGGTGATGGCATTTCCTTCACCATTGTCTGCAGATGTCACTGAGGCACAGGGGGACGACGAAGGTGGGACGCTGATCGCGCGGAAGGTGGGCGAGGCCGTGCAGAACACTTTAGGAGCCGTGGTGACAGCCATTGACATACCACTAGGTGGGCCTGGCAGCGCCTCGCGGGTGTGGTGTGCGTGGGTGAGGGCTCGCGGAATGCCGTGCCTTGGGCTGTCGTTTTGTCAGCCTGCTGACCTGGATTGAGTTGGGCAGCAAGGACGCGACTGAGAATTTACTTTCCCTGCTTCATGCTGAATACCTTGGTGGTTTCATGTCTGTTCCTGGAGGCCATCCTCTTAGGCCATCTATTGCTGCATAATAAACCACTTGAGAGTGGAAAGGCTTAAAACAATCATGTCTCAACAGGAAAGGCAAGTATTCTTCTCTAAGTGGCATTGCTGGGAATTACTGCTGGATTTTCTAGTATGGCAGCTGGATGAGTGAGTCTTGGGGGGCCAAGCCAACCTCACGTGCTGGCTGGCCTGGCAGGGATGTCTCGAAGGCTGGGCTCAGGAGAACTTCCCCCTCACCCCCACTTCCTGTATTCCCCACGCCTCTACACGTGTTTTCTCCAGTGCTAGTGACTCCTTACGTAGTGCCTCAAGGCTTTGAGACAGGCCTGGGCCTGGAAACTTAACTCTTCCACTAGAGTCTGATGTAGTCACAGAACCTGTCTAGATTTGAGAGAGGGGGCAGGGCCTCAATCTGTCACACCAGCCAAGCTGTTATTCTTTTAAGATTTAAGAGAGCCACTCACCTGATGTGAGGGGGTGGGCTTATAACCAGGATGGGAAGAGGGAGGTGAAGGGAAACCTGCCAGTGTGTGGAGGGCTCAGGCAGGGGTGACTGGGCCTGGGGCATTCCAGCCCTTCTTAGGAGAGAGACCAAGGGCTCCTGGGTGGCTGTGATGACAATTGCTTGGAACAGATTTAATCACTGTGGCTCACAGATTGAGCTGATGACAAGCTTTTGACTTGAGAGTGTAGAAATAGATGGATTTATCCATCCTGGAGGCTTAGGTTGCATCTGCTCTCAGTTGACCAGGAGGGGCAGGGGCCGCCCTTGGCAGAACCTGCCAACTGTGCTTAACAGGCACTCACCTGCTGAGCTGTTGGGTCCCAGCTCATCAAACACTTTATTTCCTGTAATCTTGTAACTGCTTTTGAAGGTGAGTTGTTACAGATGAGTAAACCCAAGGCCCTGAGACTAAGGAACCTGGCAATCCCACAGCTAACTGACTCAGGCTCAGTGGAACTGGGATGAAGCCAAAGCCTGAAGTTCACCATTGCCCCGGTAGTTCTTAATTCAGTTGTAGTTTAGGCTCACCTGGGGAGCGTAATAGATCGGCGCATATCAGTGGTGTGGGAGCCCTGGGTGGAGGGGGTGCTGTGTGTGCGCTAAGACTGTGAGCCAGTGAAGTGCCTGGGGCTGCCGTCTCACCCAGTGGGACTTGGGGTGCTGAGTCCCACGTGTGCCGCCCGTCATGGCCCCTTCCGTGACGCAGGTCTAGTGAAGGATGCGGCCAGGCCGGCCTACTGGGTCCCGGACCACGAGATCCTGCACTGCCACAGCTGCCGGAAGGAGTTCAGCGTCAAGCTCTCGAAGCACCACTGCCGGGCCTGCGGACAGGGCTTCTGCGACGAGTGTTCCCACGACCGCCGGGCTGTCCCCTCGCGAGGCTGGGATCATCCTGTCCGAGTCTGCTTTAACTGCAATAAAAAGCCCGGTGACCTTTAACCCCAGCTCCCTCTCCGAGTCCTTCACAATTCCTTAGGTTCTCAGGGTTAGAAATGAGGTCGCGTTGAGGTAGGCCCTCCTCCTGGTCACCTGTGGCGGTGTGTGTCCTCTCTCCTCGTCCTGGGGGCCCCTTTCCCACTGTGTGGTGGAGGGTGGGGGGCTGTAGACAGCGAGCCGGGGCTAGCCGGGTGGCGGGCCCGAAGGTGCGAACCCCGCCAGGGCAGGTGGCCCAAGCAGCTTAGAGCAAAGGGGAATAAACTCTAATCCAGTGCATTTTATTTCATTTAAAAATAATAAGTACGTAAATATATATATATATATATATATACACATGCACACCCGTATATACACACGAAAGGGACGTGGAGCGCGTTCAGGCTGCTGCTGGCCGTGAACACCCGCGTGGTCCGTCCCCAGCAGGGATCTGGGGGCAGCGGGCAGCAGGTCTTCCCCCTCAAAAACCGAGCCAGGTCCCAAGGCCACTGCACCGCTAACCTCCCTCTGCCGCTTCTCTCCGAGCCTTCGAAGCCTTCGTGCCCCTCGGCTGCCAGGGTAGGAGCTTCCCAGGGACCTTCTGCTGGGGGTGGCCTGCTGGGGAGCTCCCTGGGCCCTCCAGAGTCAGATCCCAATCCCTGGCCTTGGCCTGTTTCAGAGACCACCCAGCTTCGCGTGCAGGTCACGGATGGGTGGAGGGTGTGCTAGGGTCCCCAGACCCAAGGAGTTTCCAAGTGCAGGTGGCATGATGGCCCTCCAGTGGGGCCGGGCATGGAAGGAGACGGCCTTCCCCAGCAGTGTCGATGCTTCCATTCGCTCCACCCCACAGTGGAGCACCTGCCCCCACCCTCCCCTCCCAGCCCCCGTGAGCCCCACATCTACTGAGTGTTGCACTAGGGTTCTTGCTTATTTTGAAGTGTCTTAATTCTTTATTCCCAGACACACGACCCCTTGAGCTGTTGGAGGGGTGGTCATGAGAAATCTTCCAGGGAAACAGAGCACAGAATGGACTGTTGGTGGTTTTTTCAAAGTATATACAAACATTTCAGCGGATCATTACGAAAAAATTCTCCAGTCCTGGCAAGAGAAGTCAGATGAACTTTTGTTTCTCAAGAGCTGGGACATCCGTATCTGTTGTGACTGGAAAGAGACCGTTGTGCTGAAATACTGTCATCATGGTGGATTTTATCGTCAATGGCCGAAAACGAAGAATTCGAAGTGACACAGTTCTTGACTGAACTGGGGGGTGGGCCAGGCTTCAGGGAAGTACGTGGTGGTCACTCTTGGCTTGTCGCTGTGACGTGAGCCCTGGCAATGTGTTGGTCCCTCTCAGACCTGCTTCCTTCCCGCCTCCCGTGGCCCAGTGACTGAGGCCTGCTCTAGTACTGTGTATGATTAAATTCGCCATTATAAAGGAATCTTCCTGCGGAATATGGACTGTGGCCTCTTTCCTTTTAAGTTCGTCAGTATTATCTTGCTACCTCTTTCTAGTTGATGAAAAGTGAAAGAAAGTGAAGTCGCTCAGTCGTGTCTGACTTCTTGCAACCCCATGGACTGAAGCCTACCAGGTTCCACCATCCCTGGGATTTTCTAGACAAGAATACTGGAGTGGGTGCCCACTCTAAAAGCAGGCAAACTGCTTTCTTTTCAGTTTTTTTTTCCCCTCAGTATATTGGCATGATCTTTACCTGTTTCATAGGGTCCTAAGAATTCAAAGGGAATAATGGTGGCAAAACAGTGCCTAGATGTGGTAAGTGCTGGGGAAACTAACCGCCCTGGAGGTTTCTGTGGAGCTCAGACTCAAGTTAGACGATTGCAGATGAAACGGCGTGGAGGACAGCTTGCAGAGATGCCAGGTGAGGCTGAAACGTGTCCCCAGAGAAGGAGCAGCAGGCTAAGGCGTGTGTGCTCCCATCTCGAGGCCACGTTTTATCCTGAGGCACAAGAAGCCACTGAGTGCAGGCATCTTTGGGAAGGTCATTCTCGTGGCAGTGCCCTGGAGAGGCAGACTTCAAGGAGTGGGCCCAGAGGCTTCTACCATCGTAACATGAATGCAGGAATTTAGCCTGCAGTTGTTTTCAGGGATGGTTACATGGAACATTTAGACCAGCACAGAGTGAGGGCTCACAGGTAAGGGGTAAGCGGGTGGTGCCCTTGTTGGGGGCACCGCGTGTTGATCTGTGGGCGTTTCTGGTGACCAGTCTGTGCTACTGTTCTCATCTGTTAAGAAGGCCACGAGCAAGCAGACAGCAAAGGGCTTATTGGACCCTGGTGCTGATGCCACCCTTTGTTCATTCTAGACCTTCCATTGTCACCTGGAGGATCAGGGCAGAATGCCCTAACAGGCCTGCAAGTTAAAGTACCTCTAGAGTGTATGGCAGGCTTAGTCTTGGGGACATTTAACAAGCCAGCGTGCCAAAATGCTTCATCAGCTTTGCAGTGAAGTTTAACCACTTTTCATACCATCTAGACCAAATGTTAGGAGCAGTGACTACTACCAAACATAAGAACAGATTGCTAAATTAAGAAGTTTTGATTATGTCCTCGCCTCCTTTTTTTTTTAAGCCTAAGGCAAACATACAACTAATTCTTTGACAACTATATTTGCCTAGTAAGAAACTTGGGCTACGGCACAGTTGACAAGCACTTAGGAAGGTTTTTGGGAATGTGTCATGTCCAACTCTTGCGACTCTGTGGACTGCAGCCCACCATGCTCTTCTCTCTGTCCATGGGGTTTTCCAGGCAAGAATATTGGAGTGGGTTGCTATTTCCTCCTCCAGGGGATCTTCCTGACCCAGGGATTGAACCTCCATCTCCTGGGTCTCTTGCATTGCAGGTATAACCACTGGGTGTATCTCAGAGCTCATCAGGTACTTTTTTGAGTAGTCAGTTGTCTCCTGTCTCTGAGAGACAGTGTACTGTTCAAAAGTGGACCGAGTACCCACAGCTTCTCTGCAGTACAGAATTGTGGCAAAAGCCCTGCACTAGAGGTGCAATACCAGAGATACTCTCCGTAGAAGGCAGATCATGTTATGAACAAAGTTGTGAGAACTCAGAACTTCTGGCTTGGGTGAAAGTATGAGTGATAATAGGGTCATATCTTAGCACTTATGCTTGTCTGTGCTCTTCGGGTGGGGTCATGTCACCAAAATCAATCCAAAAAATTCTGCTGATTGGTCACCTGGACCTTTCAATCATGAGGCTATTTCCTGGGTCCCATGCAGGTCGGCATGCCAGGGCTGCAGAGATACAGGGGCAATGTCTGAGTGATTGAACACCTAAGAATTCTGGTTAATTGGCGAGCTTCTTTGACTGCCAGAGCCAGAAAAATTTATTTACTTGGTGATTAAATATGAAATGCTAGCATTGCCCCAGGCCGCTTTGTGATTTCTCCTTAGCACTAGCAGTGTGATACCCAAGTACTGTCAGCACCTGGAGGAGTGTGGCAAGTAGAGGACGTGGTCTCTTCTGGTGCCAAGGCCCAGGTCTCGACTTCCCAGGTCTGTGATCTGTGGTCAATTTCTCTGCCCAGAAAAGGATGCTGATAATTTTTATATTATTACTACTGCCCTACCTCCTTTATGGGTTGTTTTAAGGGTCAAGTCAGGTTAAGATACGGGAAAGTCATTTAGAAAACCTAAAGCTCTGAAAACGTTTATTATAACATACAGCTCATCTATTGGATGACCTTTCTGATACTCATAATAGAGTTTTGGATTTCTCTGTACATTAAGTTGTAGGAGGGTTCTGGTAGGACACAGATGTGTAACACTCAAGGGGGTAACTCTAGAGTGTTTTAATTGGTGAAGCACATTGGACTAGCAACAGAGATGCAATTACCAGCTGCAGGTCTGAAGGGACAAATGGAGAGAAGTTCCTGGAATCCAGAGGGCTGTGTTCCAGCAGAAGCTGTAACCTGGGGTGGAGGGAAACAGCCACAGCCCTCCAAACCCCAGCAGGAGGGGAGCCAGAAACTAACACTCTCCCCTCAAGCTCCTGCCCTCTGCTTTCCTGCTGTTAGGTTTGATTGGCTGAACCCAACCCGGGCCAGAGACCCTGCTGAAAGCTTTGCAGCAAAGCCATGAAAGCTGGCCTCAGGCACCACCTTTTGTTCCCTCACCCAGGATCTGAGCAGGTGTTGCCGTAGCTGGTTTGATGCTACAGCAGCCAAGCATCACGAGGTTCTAAATCATGAACAGAAGCAACACACCGTGTTGTGGTTCTTTATTTGGTAGAAAGCAGGCTCTTTATATATTAATACTCTGTATAAACATCTCACAAACCGCTTCTCTTGGATTACAAAAAGGCAAGGCCTGTTTTCTTTGAATTGGGGTCCTCGAATGGATGTTCAAGTCACCACGATAAATACAGGAGCTGCTGTCTATCTAACATTCTGGAAGGTGCCTCAAGAAATGCATGCTAAGGCCTGCCTAGCATCTGAAAGGATCCATCTTTCCTTTGAAAGCCAATGAATGGTAATAAATGAGAATCCCAGAGATCTGACACTGGTGTTGAGTGAGTTTGATAAGGCTAATTTAATGATGACCACTCAGCCTTAAAAATCATCTTCTAGAGACTCAGAGAAATGGCTTCCCCTTCTTCCCTGGCTTTCTCAAGGATGTCTTTCTGGGACCCAGGCACTGACTACTAACAGTCTCATCAGGCTTCTTGAAAGGGCTTTTGGCGAAAAAAGCAGCTTTAGTTACTATCTTCAGCCTTTAGAAAATTATTTTTTGTTAAAAAAAAGAGGGGTGTGGAGATCCTAAGGAATTCAACAAGAAATAGGCACCTTTTGTGAAAAGGACATTCAAGGCTCACAACTTAATCGAAATCACTTTACTGAAGTATCTCCACATAAAACACAGCACCTCTTCCTCCGCAGTTGGATGGATGGTACATGTGCACACAGATGACCCACTTAAAATGCCCTCGCTGGAAACAGCAATTGTGGCAAAAATACAGCTAAACCTTAGCTCCCTTGAGTAACATTCACATCCCTCCAGGCCACACCCTGCAGAGTTAGCTGTAGGAGAAGCAGTAAAGGTCCTGCCGGACGGCCATGAGCAGCCCCGGCGCTCCCCGGGCGCCCCCCAGCCGAGAAGAGAAAGCCACGCTGGGGATGTCGGCCTTGGAGGTGGGGTGTGGGGAGGGTATGGTTCTGAGTAGCTGGCCATCATGGAGGCTCCAGATTCTCGTGTAGCAGTCCTGGCCCACTAAAAGGGAAGACGCGCGGCAGTTAGTGAGAATGCACAGGACCAGGACGGGGGGCAGGAGGTGGAAACTGTGGCCCTGGCTTCCATGATTCCTAAGGGCTAAAGGTGATTCCATGTGAGCCAAGCAAACTCACAACGGAAATTGTCTCTACAGATAAGATGTCCCTTTTGAAAATTAGAGGTTGCCCTGGTGCTCCAGAATCACGAGTTGCCGGTGTTCAAAGGGACAAGACACAAAGGCTGGCTGTGACACCCTGTGTGGTTTATGGGGCATCTTGGCTATTGGGTGGCCTATTCTGTTTCTCTTGGTGACGGGCTGTTGAAGAGGGAACTCAGCCCACCTGTTCTAGATGACATGCAGCTCATTTCCTTTTTATGAGATAGTAACCAGGGCGATCTCTTTAATTTCATTCCATCCCAGGACAAATTGGGTGATAACTCTCTCCAAAACATTTTCTGTTTTAATGATTCAGTTCATAAGACTTTACAGTCTTCAGTGTTCACAGGTCAGATGAAAGAGACACCAGACACCGCTGATTACAGCAGCCTGGAGAGCCAGTCTATGCTACTGGGGGAAAAGGGCAGACCTCAGGCGTCACGGATTTCAGTGTG
Source organism: Madoqua kirkii (assembly GCA_006408675.1). Lineage (NCBI taxonomy): Eukaryota > Metazoa > Chordata > Mammalia > Artiodactyla > Bovidae > Madoqua > Madoqua kirkii. The sequence goes on from SJYC01113887.1 coordinate 62,651, forward strand.
TGCTTCTGACCATCCGAGTTGACTCTGTGACCTTTGGGGTGGGTCAGTTTGGGCTGCGCAGTTCAAGGATTAGTGCCGCCAGCCCACTCCCTACGCCCGCTTCTCAACAAGGCTCATATCTTTTCTATCGTCCAGAACACAGAAACTCTTCTGTGGTGAAAACTTGTGGAAACCAGACTTAAGGAAGCTAATTGCTGGTGTTGTGGTAAGAGTAGTAAAAAATTCTAAGAAAGTTCTAGCAAAGTGATGCTTCTCGGCCACAAAAAATTTCAAAGCAGAGAAGTACTTTCTGTAGGAATATTAGAAAATTTGAGATCTGTGAAGATTGAGAACATACCCCTTAATGCCAAGGGCCTACTATTTCATTTGTGAAACTGCCAAATAATTATATAATCTGTGATCAACTTGTAACTCCTTTCAAGGGGGTTTGGTGCTCGAAAGCTCTGCTTCTATTCTACACATCATGGGATCACATCATGGTAAAGGGACCGGGCATTGGTTCCTTGACAGTGACCTTCATCTCTTTTCTCAGCATGCTCTGGTAGAAACATGAGTACAAAGAACAGGGAGCTCAAGCTTTTCGACAGGACGGCCGCCCTGAATGCGGACCTGGTGAACAGACTTAACCCCCACACCCAGGTCTCCTAAGTTGCTGTGTTTTTTTGCTCCTCACTGGCCTGTAACTGAAGTGATGTCTGCCCAGTGACGTGGAGACAAAGGGCTATCCACAGCTGGGGGTTAAACTGTTGCTCACTGATGGCCAATTTGCACCCCACCTTGACTCCCAGACCCAACTGGCCAAACCCCCCTTTATTCAGCTTGTCGCAGAGTCATGTCTTCTCTGCTTTAGCTGCTGGGGGTCCTCAGGTCAGGTCAGTGGGATGGAGTGCCTCGTGCCCAGCTACCTGCCACCATGATTCCTTCCTCTTCGTGCACGTGCAGGGGCAGGTGGGCATACTCGTTCACGTGCCCTGCGTACTGCCTGATGCACTTAGTGCTCCTCAGGTCCCACAGCTTGATCTGTGGGCAGAAGCAGAGGCTGTCAGGAAGGGTCCATCCTGCAGGTCCTGGTGAGCCCCAGGCGTGAAAGCCGGCGGGGACGAGGTGGTCTCCACAGACCCCTTCAAGTGAGAAAATGCCTGCTCTGAGTCCAAGAACCAATCAGAGGCACCAGGACCAGTGCCCCATCCCTTTAGACCAGACGGGGCTCCGAATGGGCAGCAAAGCAGCTGCCCTGCACACCTGCACCTCACTTGGTCTCCACATGCCTCTCCCCTGCCCCAGTCCAACACAGAAGTCTCTCCTGCCAAGCCCCTCCCCTGGCCCAGAGCAGTTCCCGCAGACGCAGAGTCAGCGGTACCCGTACCGTTCCGGCCATGTCAGACGCCATCAGGCACTGTTCTTCTTGGAGGATCTGCACAGAGGTCACTGCAGAGTCGTGAAACAGGCGGGTGGCCTTCCAGCCCTTGCCCTGATTTTGACAACGCAGATCGATGGCAAAGATTTCGCCAGAACGGCAGCCGTTAAACAGTAAAGGAGCCTGTGGAGAGGAGGACTGCTTGGTACCTTCCTCCACGGCTGCGAAGGGTGAGTCCCCCAGAACACACCCCTGCCTCCCTTCTCTGGATCAGAGGGATGGGTAGAGGCAGGCTGGTTAGGGTTCATGCTTCAGTGGAGATGGAAGGGTTTCTTATCAAAGGTCAAGAACTGGACATCACGTGTCCCTCCAGTGTCCTCCCGGCTGGCTGCGACGGGCCCCTAAGGCCTCACCCTGAACCCCTCCCCTCCGTGAAGTGAGGGTTTCCCGTTCCCGCCCAGGTTGTGAGTTAGAAAGTAGGTGATGAGAGTGGAGTAAAACAGACTAGAAATCCAGGGAAGACATGGGTCCCAAATAGCGTGGGAAGACGGCTGAAGAAACCGGAATGATGAGTTCTGTGCTTATTGCCAAAAGCAGGTCGGCACATCTCTTCCACTCTTTGAAAGAAAGGTGGCATTTTCTACACGTCAAGTCTTTGAAATGTAGTAAGGACCAGAATTTTGATTTTTAAATTTATCACATGGGTAGCTTGACAATTGCATATAAAACTGTTACTAACTGGAACATAATTTATGCATTAAAATTTTTTTTCGATCCTGCTGGCTAATCTAAGTACTCAAGAACTAACACTTCACTGAAACTCTAGGAAAATGCTGAAGGCCTTTCTAGATCGGCCAAATTTCATTCAGTACTGACTTAATCACCCATGAATCACTTCGGATGCCTTCTTCTTCCTTGCAAATGAGAGAGGAGGACTAGATTCCACCCAAGGGAATCCCATTCCAAACCAGCACAAGGTCCCCTTTTGGGAAACTCTAAGTTAGGCCATCCCCAGTGCAACCAACCGTGACAGCAAACTGCTGGGTTAAGACGTCGCTGCTGGTCCCGAATGACTGCCGGTGTCCCGTCACCACGCTGGTCACCAGAACTCGCCGAGACAGGCCTGACGGACGGAGACGGGCGGACAATGTCTCTCTCGGTCTGGGGAGAGGGTCTGTGCCCCCCCTCACCCTGGGCAGCTGGGGTCTCACCTGTACTAAAGCAGTTGTTTGCTTGGATGTTCAGGGACCACGCACAGGACCAGGCCCCAGGGATCCGGAAACTGCAGAGCATGCCAGGCCGGTCTCCTGCTGAGGGAACAGCAGCTGTGTTTCAAGTCCAGCTGTGTGATCTTAAGCAAACCTTCTGTTCATTTTTTAAAACTGATAAAGCATACATTAAGGGCACAAATTATACTATACCCCTTAATGAGTTTTCTCAAAGTAAGCAGACTATGTAACCGCCACCCAGGTTGATAGAACATTCTAGTACACTGATACCCTTCACGTTTCTTCCCAATCAATACCCTCCTCACTCCTCCCTAAAGGAAACCACTATCCTGACTTCCAAGAGCATCTCTTGGTTTTATAAGGCAAATTCTGAACCTCTTTTTGCCTCAGTTTCCTCATCTGTAAAATGGTGATACTACATCCTCCTGCTTCACAAACTGGCTGTATGATGAAATGCTAGGCACAAGGCTAAGTGTGCATTAAATCACTTAATCTTCCATGTAACCCGAAGGGACATATATTTACTTTCCAGAGGTTAAGTAATCTCTTCAAGATGGTTAGGGGCAGAGCTGGGATTCATGCCAGGCCTACCTGAGAGGCCTGATCCTTGTTTCTGATCCTAATTCTCTGAAACTAAAAACTTCATATCCAGAATGCTGCCAGGCCATCAGGCTGCCTTCAGCCATACAGAATCTAAGTATCTCTCACAGCACCTTCCATACAGTAGGAGCTTAACAGATGCTCTCTTGGGGATCTGTATATAGGCAGCCTAAATAAATATTTTCATCTCCTATATTGTTTACACATGCTTTTAACTGTTCTGGCTGCTGAAAAGACCTAAAAGGAGGGGATAAGTGAAGATGTACATGCTTCCAGTACAAATCCTGGGTGGGGTTTACGGAATCCTCCCAGGTGCTCTGCAGACCGTCCCCACCCTGCAAGCTCCCACTTAGACTCACCAGCCTGTGGTCCCCACCCGTCTTGTCCAAGCCATCACCACAGAGCTTATGCTGCTGCTGGCTGCAGCTCCTGGGAGGCAGAGGACAAAGATGTCCCCCAGCACCTCCTTATCCATCAGTACCTGCATGATTACTGACAAACAGCGACGTGGGGAGCAAGGTGGCACAGCCCGGAGTCTCTGCAATTCCCATGAGGCACAGCCTGGAAAAGCTGTTAAGGACAGTCAAGAACGAGTCTCCTCCAGGAGGAGAATGGGCATCAGCACTCTTCAAAAAAAAAAAAAAATCACCCACGTTTAACAGGCTCACATTTTCCGTATTTAGTTTTGGATATTTTAAAAGGAAAAAAATGTCACAGATACACTTAAAGGCCCCTTTTTAACTTTCTCCACACAGAGAGAATTGTTACTCTAAAACAAGTCTGAGTTCTAGGCCTTAATATTTCTACTACACAGTATTTGCCTATAAGCAATGTAAAGAAGCATTTGATTTTAAAATACCTGTAAACGGCATCACACACAATCTTCTACAACTGTTCAACATACATTGTTTCCGAGACGTAATTGCGGTTGTGTTTGCAGCTCTGGTTCAACCACTTGCACCACAGAGCACTCCTTTGTATGAACAGACCACAATTTATTTATCTGGGATCCTGTTGCTGGGCACTGAAGTGGGTTTTGCTCCCAACCTGCATCCTTTTCTCCTCTCTTCTTATCCTTCTGTCTTCCACTCCCATGAATGGGAAGCTTCTCTTAAAAGTTTCTTACACCTGTGGTAAGGGTTTCACTTTACGCTACAGTGTGCAATATATACACAAACATTTGAAATAAGAGTACCGTAAAACATTCACCCTACTGAATAGGAAACTGGCATCTTCTAGCAGTTTTCCCCATTCTCCTCCTACACCAAAACTTGGCACTGTCAGACCTTTTAACTGAGTTCATCTGAATGGGTATAAACTATCTTTTAATTCGCATTTCTCTGCATCTGATAGTCATCAGGTTTCCCGTCCTTTGAGCTGTCACTTTACATCCTTTGCCTGCTTTTCTGCTGGACCGTCTTCTGATTTGGTTCCTTTCCCTTCAGAGTTTCAACAGGAACCTGTGTTTATTCCCTACTTCCTCGCCTTTTACTCTTCAACCCACTGAAATCCAGGTCAGACCTTCACCTTTACAGTGAGAGGTTCTCCACCAAGGTCTCCAGTGAGCTCTTAATACCTAAACCTGACGAACGCCTTCCAGTCCTGCCCTGAGCCGTGCAGCAGTTTCTAACGACACACTCCTCGGCTCCATAACACTCCCCTGGCGCTCCATCCTTGGACCGTCTATCACTAAGACACCCCAGCCTAGGCTCTAAAGCCTCTTAAACTCGTGTCTCTCCTCCACTCCTGCTCATCAGCTCACTCTCTCCACTGCTCTTGGTCCAGCAGCAGCCTTCCATCCAAGGTCTCATCCTCACCAGTCAGCCACCCTCACTGCCATATGAGAAGTGAATCCATGACCACCGTTCTCAAGGGGCATCCCACAGCCCTGAGGATTTGGTTTGGCAAGGTCCTACCCTCGCCAAAAACATCATGGCTACCAAGCCGCTTACTGCTGCCCAATGTGTCAAGCTTACTTCTCATTCTTCCTTCTAATGGGCGCTCTGTCCCCTCCTTCCCATGTGGGAGTCGCCTCCAGAAAGGCCGCTCAATTCCTGTACTCTACTGCCCACGGCCATTACTGCAGACTTGATCGCCTGTTGAGGTGCCCAGTTCCAACCTTCCACAGGGATTGCAGATACTCAATAAATGATGACATGAATATACACACTTCATTGAAAAATGTACATCTGTGCCAAGCAGACAACAGTCTTGACCACCTGCATGTGTGACGTGTGGGTATCATGGTGCCTTGTGTGGTGAGCCTCATGTTAAGTATCTCTAGTACAGAGGCTGTTGAAACTATACATGAGAACCCTGTGTCTGGGCAGCTCGATTCTTTCTTAAATAAATTTCTTTTCCTTTTAAGTTTGTAGGGCAAGGATGGGAAAAGGTCTTTAGCCATGTCATTATGGCTGAAACCCAGGTTACACTCAAACTCTGCACGGTACTTACAAGGGCCAGTATCAAAGATTTAATCCTTTAATAGGCCACAGGTCAATGAAGAAACTAGTTAAGTGTAGAAAAAATTCAGTCGAACCTTCTGCCACTCCAGAGAAAAGAGCAGATGGCTGGTCTGAACCAGGTGTCATTTTTGTAAAGGGAGAAAGTTCAAGACCTTCAGTAAAAGCAGCTGCTAAGTCACTTCAGTCATGTCCGACTCTGTGTTACCCCACAGACGGCAGCCCACGAGGCTCCCCCGTCCCTGGGATTCTCCAGGCAAGAACACTGGAGTGGGTTGCCATTTCCTTCTCCAACGCATGAAAGTGAAATGTGAAAGTGAAGTTGCTCAGTTGTGTCCAACTCTTAGCGACCCCATGGACTGCGGCCCACCAGGCTCCTCTGTCCACGGGATTTTCCAGGCAAGAGGGCTGGAGTGGGGTGCCATTGCCTTCTTCAGTAAAAGCAGCGGCTGTATAAAAGCCTGATTACCTGAGATGACCACCAGAGGGCAAGCTGCTGATCAAACAGCAATAGACCCGTCATTACAGGCATACTTTGCAATGCTTTGCTTTTCTGCTCTTTGCAGATTGTGGGCTTTTTAATATTTTTTTAAAACAAACTGAAGATCTGTAACAACCTGGTGTTGAGCAAGTCCACTACTGTTTCTGTTTTCCCAATGGCATTTGTTCATTTTGTGTTTCTGTGTCACATTTTGGTAATTCTCACAATATTTCAAAATTTTCCATTACTATTTTATGTTATAGTAATCTGTGATCAATGATTTTTCATGTCTATTGCAGAAAGATTGACTTGTCTTCAACAAGTCAAACTCAGGTGATGATTAGCACTTTTAACAGTATTTGTAAGTTAAGGTGTGTATGTTGTTGCTCAAATATAATGCTGCTGCATACTTAACAGGATAGTGTAAACAACTTTATGTGTACTGGGAAACCAAAAAATTCATGTAACTTGCTTTATTATGATATTCTCTTCGTTGCAGTGGTCTGGAATTGAACCCCCACTCTCTCTGAGGTAGGCCTGTAAATGAATTTTTATCCTCACAAAGAGAAGCATGGAAAAATGCCATATTGTCCAAAGATCAGAAATGGGAATGAGGTTCTTGTTTTGCCTTTTAAAAGGCTTGATCTCTTCTGCCCTCTGGTAAGATCAAGACAGTAACAGGTGGTCCTATCACTACACAAACCCCACCAAACGAAAGCCACCTAAAACTTTCTACTTACAGAACACACAGTTTGTCTTACATAAAATTTATAATCAGATCCTAATAAAACCCTTTGAAATAGAGTGTTGTGGAACAAATTAAAAAAAAAGCAAAAACAAACAACTCCTCCCTTAAAAAAAAAAAAACCCCACAAACCAAACTAACAGATTCCAATTGAGGCATTATTTATTGAGGACTCATGACATGGCCAAGCACTGTGTGGAGTGCACTCACAGATGTTAACCAGTTAACCTGAGGACAGCTCTAAGTTAGGTATAACAAGCGGTCACAGAGTTTCAAGAACTCATTTGTTATAGAAATAAACCACAAGACTCATTAGTATGTGGCTTCGACTTTGGTCTTTCTCTCCACGAAGGAGACGATGGACAGCTGAGCTCTGCACCATCAAGAGCCCTCAGGGAGCCCAGCTACCCGGACACTGCACCGTGTGCCCCTACAATCTGGGAAGGGAAGATGGAGACTAGAGTGAAGAGTGCTCTGAAGAAGGCCATCAGGGGGCAGCAACCCAGGCCCAGAGCCCAGAGCCCCAGTGCACGTCCAAGGAACATCCTCTCTGCTGTGCCCTCCGCCTCCCCATCCTGCCTGCAAGGTTCCCCTTCCCTCTGTCTCAGGAGGACCTGGGGTCCCTTTCCAAGGCTTTACTGTTCCTTTGTGCTCGGCTCCTCTGCTAAAGCACTGACTCTTGAGCCCAGAACCCTATCTGATACTTGTGCCAGCAGCACAGTTCCAGCGCTTCAGCTACTTCTCTGTGCTCCATGGGGATCCCTGTTTTCTAGCGGGTACGCTGCTCTTTCCTCCAGGGGGGACATGCCTGCAGAATGGCCCAGACCTTTGGACACTAAGACATCGAGACACAGTCTCACAAACCCCACAGGTGCCCAGGTCTATACCAGCGTGTAGCCTGCCCACCAAACCTCTTCACTGCCCAAAGATACAGAACGTGGGAATCCAGGTGATTCAGCGAGGCCCAGCACATGGCGTTCACCTGGTGAGGAAACACACAGCGAGATGGGAAGACTGGTCTGACCGCCAACTTAGAAACAGATGCTTTCTTGCAGAACACAGACACGTCACTGCTTTCTTCAGATCTCACTCTTTGAACAGGGGCTGGAACGAGCTTCTGAGGACAAGGAAGCTCCCTGCCCGCCGCATAGAACCTTGAGGGCAAGGGGAGGAAGCAACTCCTAGGCCGGGGTCCTTCATCATCAGCACGGGGGTCTCATAATGAGGCATCTGGTATCCTCTCCAGGGAGGAGATGGATTCTCTGCAACAGCTCACTTAACCCACAAACTGTTTTCGACCTGTGTCTGTCTTGTGGCCCAGGTCTCAACCGAAGAGGAAATCATAGTTTCTTACAGTGCCATCACCCCAAATCAATGTAAAGGCTGCCCCCTAGTCAGCAAGCAAGCCTCTTACATTTATGTAAATTTCAGTGCTGGCTAGACTGGCTGGGAGATGGAACACAGAATGACGCAGTGGGAGGACACTGCCCACCGTGGGGCACCTCCCAGGAGCTGAAACACAATGTTTTCCCTTGTGAAAATGAGGTAACGGAGCCCTGCCTCCTTCACCAAGCCCTCTCTTCTCCTCTGAGTGTGCCCAACTACCGCAGTGCCCTGGATCCAAAGGCAAAGCGGCTGCCCAGGCTACAGAGCAGGGCAGTGTACCTTCCGGTTGGTGAAATAGAGGTTTTCGTGCATGTGCACCCTGAACGTGGGGGTCTTCAGGCCCTGCAGGCTGATGATGCCGTACTTGGAGCCCCCGACTTTGACATCGTTCACAGTGAAGAGCCGGTCACTGTTGGTATCCGCCTGGAGAGGGGAGGTGGACTGTGGGTGATTGCCCAGGCTGAGCCAGGGGGGCTGCCTAAGACCAACTGCCCAGCCCCCACATTCTCTGTGCATTTCCACCAGGTGAGGGCCCCTGTCCATGAGGGAACGTGGAGTGACCTGACTTGACCATACGTGGTGTAGCCATCACTAGGCAAAGCTAACAGGTATCTGGTCTCACAACTCAGGAGCAAAAATGGCAGTGAGAGGCACGGCCAGCAAGTCTGACCTCACTCAGCTGGGTGTGGGAGAATCCTAACGTCCACCCAGAGGACTGCTCAGATGAACCTCATGGTGACACAGCAAGTGGCCATCATGCAGGCAACACAGCAATGTGGGAAATGCTAGTTAAAACCGCCAAGGGCTAAAAAAGATTCCTATTACACAGCTACTATGATTACCACCGCAGGAGACTCCAATTCGATTCCTGGGTCGGGAAGATCTGCTGGAGAAGGGAAAGGCTAACCCCTCCAGTATTCTCAGGCTTCCCTTGTGGCTCAGCTGGTAAAGAATCCGCCTGCAATGTGGGAGATCTGGGTTTGATCCCTGGGTTGGGAAGATCCTCTGGAGAAGGGAAAGGCAACCCACTCCACTCCAGTATTGTGGCCTGGAGAATGCCATGGACTGTGCAGTCTATGGGGTGGCAAAGAGTTGGACATGACTGAGCGACTTTCACTTCACTATGATTACCACCAGGTAAAAAAAGGCACTGCGTGGGGAAAAAAATTGCTATAAAAAGATGGCACGGGGATGTGGGCTAGTTTTAAGCTTTTCTTTTCTCATTTAAAAAATGTGGTTAATTATTTCAAAGCAAAACCTTTATATGTGTGTTTTTAATATATATGTATAAATATACACATATACACACCGGTTTGGATGCTGGTGAAAACACACTTCCTTTGTAAGTTCACTCAGCAAGAACAGGTATGTTCCTGAAGAATCATTACCACGGCTAGCCTCAGATTGAACATCTGACCCCTGGGTGACAAACTGCCCTTCCCACCCCTCTGGTCACACCTGCCATCCAGGCGTCGTAACTGAGCGATGGGGAGTGTCCTGCAAGCACCGGAAAGTGAGGACCAAGGCGCCAGGCCCTGCTAAGCGGGGGGCGCACAGGGACCTCTACCGTCCCCGCCGGGTGTACTGGAGGGAGGGGCTCCAGAGGGGAACCCACCACCAGAAAGAATCTGCTCGATTCAGGTCAAACTGTACCCCAAACACGGGACAGAATGTGAGTCCTGGCCCCAAACACCCCTTCCGCAGCAGGGCTCTGCTGCTGAGGCCTCCTGGGGCTGGGCCTTAGTGGTCAGTTCCATTGCCTCCACCTCCTGTCCTGCCCGCAGACCACTGAGGTTCTCTCACTCTCCTTACTGGCCCTCTGCCTCCAGGAAGGGCCCCAGGGGTTGCCAATCTAGCTCAGCGGTCTGACTCCTTCTCTCTGTAGTGAACACTCTGATCCTCTGCCAATATTTCTCCAGGCCCTGGCTTCTGGTTCGGGTCTAACCGAAAGTGGGAAATTTCTGTTCCCCAGAAATGATGCAAAGGATGATGAAGTGGAGGTGTGCTGGATGAGCAGGCTCTGCTACTGAGGTCAGGGACAAAGCAAGAGACGAATACGTATCACTTCTGAAGGACGCTGGAACTTCAGGTTTGGCCACCAAATCCTGTCCAGCATGGAAAGGATTAGAGGACCCTGGTGCACTGTGTACTTTCACCTGTGTACACAGCATACCCACTGGAAAGTTACTTTGTGATGGTTCTCTGTTGGCATGTGTGGACTGTGGCTTTAATGAATGTCAAGCGACACAGCTGTAGTGGGGGTGATAATGGTCACAGCACAGCCTGTCTCGCCAGCTTGGCATTTGCCGCTGGGAGCTGCTTGTTAGAACCATAACACCTGATTTCAAGGCTAGTGGTTTCTATGCAGTCAGGCTTGATAGAAACCAAAGCGAAGCCACGAATGGTCCAGGGGACAGCCGCTACACCTCGGCACCCGCGGATGGCTCCCTTGCACTCACCATTATCAGGTTAAACTGGTCACTTGCCAAAGCGGAGGGATCCGAGCTCTGAATTTGGACCTTTTTCCTCTGCATGCAGCTCACTCGCAGCTCATGCGCTAAACTGCAGAGGAGAAAGAGAGCAGCATGGGAGGGTGGACACCGCACCTAAGTATCCACAAAGACGACGCAGGGCTTCTGCTCTGGCCCCCCCCAGAAGACCATCCTCGTGGGTCAGTTCTCTAGCTGTGTTAAATCTCAGCAGTGGAGCAGAGCAAGGCCCCAAGGAAGCTCGATTTAAGAATCTTAGGAAAACGACAGCAAAGAAATGGGTGGCTGACTCATGGTGTCAAAGAAGGTCACACTGGAAAGACTGGTTTTGGATCATCTAGCGCAACTCTTTCTCTTGGGCTGAAGAGCATGTGACCGAACAGAACCACCTGCTGCAGGGCACACAGTTCATGTGCCCCTGCCCATCCGATGGGCTCCTTTCCTCTTCACCAAGGACTGAGCATGTCTTCAGGTGAAGAACTAGACCTTTAACTCTTTTCCCAGCTGCCCTGGCTGATGCTGCCCGTAGGGCTGGCCTCCCCTGGAGGGGGCCTCCCCAAGGGAGCCACCCACAACTCATGTTGTTTCTTCCCACCATGGTGTAGCAGGAAGAAGCTCCTAGCAGGGGCTAGGAGCTCAGGCTGGGGAGTCGTGCCCTTTCTGCTTTTACTCTGAACAAATCACTCCACTGAGTCTCAGTCTCTTCTTTTGGAAGCTGGGGGAAGGGTCAACCTACCTCACAGGTCTTTAGTTAGAACTGTAGACATCACAAGTGTTTGAAATTTAGTACATACCCATTTAATGTGCCATTTTTGCTGACAACTCATTAGAAGGAGAAAAGGAGGCAGAAATCTGATGGGATGAAGTTAAAGGACCTTCTACTTAATTAGAAACAAACTACAGGAAACGAAGAGGAAACACCTTGAGAAATTCCTGCCCAGTTTCTCTGCCGAGATGCATGCCCCGCTCTCCCTGGCTCTAGAGGGAAGGTGATGCTCCCAGGGCTGACTTCAGCAGCGGAAGGCAGGCTGTGGGCTGGAGCGCCTCCACTGTGAAGGCTCCTCAAAGAGCAGCTACATGCGCTATGCTGAATTCTTGGACCATGGAAATAAAAAAATAGGGCCAGATGATGACCCCGAAAGTGAGACAATATAAGAGACACAGAGGTATAGAACGGACTTTTGGCTTCAGAGGGAGAGGGAGAGGGTGGGAAGATCTGGGAGAATGACAATGAAACATGTATACAATCATATGGGAGATGAAGCACCAGTCTATGTTCAATACAGGATACAGGATGCTTGGGGCCGGTGTAGGGGATGAACCGGGGGGATGGGCAGGGAAGGGAGGTGGGAGGGGGCTTTAACATGGGGAGATCGTCTACACCTGTGGCTGATTCATGTCAATGTATGGCAGAACCAATACAGTACTGTGAAATGGAATAAGCATTAAACAAAAATAAAAAAATAAAAATTAAAAAAAAAATAGGAAAAGAACACTGATGAAGAAAACATAACCATGAGGCAGTATCTTACCGGCAGTAACTGGTGGCGTTGAGAAAACCCAGCTTGCTTTTCTGGAGTAAGGAAGATGCATTAAATCCCAACCTGGCTATTTTCTAAATTAAAGAGAGAAAGGTGCGATGAAGTTTTCTGTTATTATATAATGGATTCTGTTTTTAGGATGCAATGAAGAAACAGGTACCAAGTTGACAGAAATTACATGCATAAAAATCTTATCTTCTCCTTTGCTAGTCTCCTCTCCTTGGAAAGAGGAAAAGCCTATCACAAGGAAGTATGTGAGAGCTGCAAAAGTCTGCTCGGCACCCCTCTCTCCAAGGCCCCCGTCAGTTTAAATCTGAGACGAGGCCACTGAGCTGGCGAGTGCGAGTGGTCCTGGCCATTCATGTCTGTATCGTGCTTTCCATTTGAGCTAGTGACTGTGGGGCCCGGATGTTCCATTCCAATGCTCCTATGATCGCCGAGATATCCTGGCATCTCAGCCCCAGAAGGGATCCTGGAAACCCTCCTATCCAAACCACACGTTCCGGTTTTCCATTGAAAATATACAGTCACAGAGGCTGTATCGGGTTGCTAACCAAGAATCTCCGGGGGAGGAACAGAGTGTCAGGATTACTGATGAAACGCAGCGAATGAGAAAAGGCGGCAGTGGTGGGAGGAGGATCTTGCCTGCTCCTACTCTCTTCATCAGGTTCCCTTCAGGAAAGTGTGCTACACCGGGAGTTATGGGGGTGTTCCACTGACGCCTCCTTGCGGCAGGCAGTGGGTGGACGCTGCAGGAGTGGAGGGGACGGGCAGCCCCGAGGGCGGCACCGACCTTTCCCTGCCGCTTCTCTTCCTCTAGCAGCTTCAGCCTCTTGCGCTCCATTTCCTTCCGCCGGATACTCTCCTTTGTGAGCGGATTGCAGTTGTTATGGCCTGGCAGCAAGCGGAAGTAGCGCTTCTTTTCAGGATCAAAGTAATAACCCGGTAGATCTTACGTCAAAAGAAATGCAACTTAAAACTCCATGAACTCAGCACCCAACGAGGAGCCCAGGGGCCGGTCCACCAACCCTCCCGTTGCCGGTCCTTCCCAAGGGACAGCAGGTGGATGAGCACTGCCAGTCCCCACCCTGGGCCCGAGTTCAGCCCTGCGGGGAGCCGTCTGCCTAGGATCTCACTTCTTAACACACTCAGCTCCTCCCTTAAGTGTTTCAACTTGCTCCCAGGATTTGCTCCGAGTCAGGAATGGGCTAATGACACACCTAGAAATACCACGTACAAGTGAAGGCACACAGGGCTAAGGAGAAGGACGGTCAGAACAGACAGAACCAGATGACGAGGGAGGACTAGGTTTCATCTTTCCCCGCAGGCAGTCCCCAGAGGAGCCCTGTCCGGCAGGTGGCCTTACCTGGCACAGAAGAGTTGCCAGCTGTGCTGGAGGTCGAGGAGGCCTCACCATGGCCATCGCTGGAACCCTGCGGGCTCTGCTGCGCCCCTGCGTCATTCCTGTTGACACACAGAGTAACTTGCAGCCAGTGAGTCCCAGTCATTCTCTGACCGTGGGGTCCTGCAGTTCCATAGCCTTCACATTCCCAACCCTCGATTACTTGGGAAGCACTGACCCTTCTCTTCCTTGGAAGCAGTTTACCTACTGCCAATATACCAAAGTCAGGGCAAGGTTTTGGTTTCTCAACCTTTAGGATGCAGGTCACGGTACTTCCCCTTTTGTATCTCCTCCTTTGAGCATTTTCTGAGGTCTTTTGGAATTTTCCAGATGAAAACGAGAACAGAACTCTTGGCCAATAAGAATTTTACCAGCTGGGCTCATCTGTCAGCTCAAGAGGAGCTACAAGGCCAGGTGAATTCCAGTCTTTACTGGATTCAGCAGTACAAAGAATTTACATTTTACTTGGCTACCCATGCCTACAGTTGGAGAAACTGAGGTTTGGGCACAGAGGTGATTTCCTCAACAACACTGGGACAGAGCCATGGTTTAAAGACTCATTCTGCAAAGGTACAAGCAGCTGCTGTGGCAATTATAGGCTGAAGGATATAATGTAGAACAAAAGACCTAATTTTAGAATTCTGATAAAGTCCAAAATTATGAACTTTCCCTGCCCTCTATAACACTGAAAGGAATACAAACTGCAAAAAAAGCTTAAAAAAAATCAAATAACTTTCTTTTTGCCTATAAATACTAACTATGTATAGTTTCAGAGAATATTATTTATTCTCCTTTTTTATGGCCCAGAGCTTCCCAAGGCAGTTCATCTGTTATCAGCAGCAAGAGAGAGAGGGATTAAGTGTCATGACAGATATCTACATTTCTAGTCCAAGGACTGCTGTTCTCTTCTTTCCACGTGGAGTGCAGAGGATTGCTGTCCTGCGTGTTCCCACGTGACTCTGCCAGGCTGAGTCAAGGTACTCTTCTTACACAGACCACATTCTAGTGCATGTTGTGCTCTTTGGGGAGGGCCTGGGGCCCATGGTTCTCCTTATACAACGTATCAACACTGGGTACTATCCTGATCTTTCTACAACATGGGTCAAGTTTGGGATTTCAGCTCAGAATCCCTATTAGCTTGAACCTGGTGAGGCCTGCCCATACAGAAGGCCTGCTCAGAGCCAGGCATCCTCATGGGGCTTTACATACACTACTGTGACCCTCGCAAGAGAAGCACTGCATAAGAGTGACTCAGGGTGACCAAGTAGGTTGCCCGATTTCACATGGGAAAAACGCAGAGTGTCAAACCCACATCTCCTAACTCTAAAGCCCTTGTTCCTTCCACAAAAATTTGATGCCTTTTCAAAACTTAAATGTTAGTTTTTTTTTTTACTCTTTGAGTTAATCTATTCTAGAGAAGCATACTGGCATTCGACAGCTTCTGATTCTATAATTAGAAATTTGTCCATTTTAAAGGGAGATGTGGAGAGTGGAAGGGTTCTGAAATTGGCATATAGGTCTGTTTCCTTTGGTGAGGAATGGGCTGTAGAGATCTCCTAGGGCCAGAAGTCAGGTCGGCAGCCCTGAACTGTGAGGAGGTATCCTCTCCTGGGGTGGGGTGGGGTGAATCATGTCCTGAGACTAGGCTGTTTGTACTTCATTCATGCAGAAAAACAAGTGTGGAAAATGTTTATTATAGGGATTCCACCTAAGTATATGCTGTTCTATTTTCTAAGCTGTGTGGCAGGTACATGATATTCACTGTATTATTCTTTATACCTGTGTTCATTAAATATTAGCTATTATATATTACATAGCCTTACTTGGGATTTAGGCTGAATTAATGAAATTAGGTTTCCAGAAAGCTATTTTCAAGGCTAAAAAAAAAAGAGAGAGAGGAAAAAGGTCCAAAAAAAAGGAGAAACAGCTCCTCAGTTATACCAGACAATGTTTACTCTAAGCCTGTGGCTAGGGTTCTGGCCACAAGGAAGAGAAAGATGAGTGTGGCCATCTCCTCACTACTCCAAGTGCGGCAGATGGGCTGGTCCACAGCAGAGACACCCCGTGGAGGCGTGTAAGGCATGCAGACCAGCCAGCCCCACCGCAGATGCCGCATTTGGTCGAGACCCTTAGGGAGTCCCGTGCATGTGAGGGTGCTGGCGATGTGAGGCAGACACACAGCACTTGCCTCTCGTTAGAACAGTGCCGCCGGAGCCACGGGCGGTGTCGCTGGCCCCTTCTCCTG
>SJYC01113888.1:0-86568 GCA_006408675.1 Madoqua kirkii
GTGTTCATTAGAAGGACTGATGCTGAAGCTGAAACTCCAATAATTTGGCCACCTGATGCGAAGAGGTGACTCATCTGAAAAGACCTTGATGCTGGGAAAGATTGAGGGCAGGAGGAGAAGGGGACAGCAGAGGATGAGATGGTTGGTTGGCATCACCAACTCAATGGACATGGGTTTGAGTAGACTCTGGCAGTTGGTGATGGACAGGGAGGACTGGCGTGCTGCAGTTCATGGGATCACAAAGAGTTGGACATGACTGAGCAACTGAACTGAACTGAACTTGCCTTTATTCCCCAACTTGTACTTTTGAGTAGGGAGCGCCAGCCTGTTAGCACAAACAGAGCACTGAAAGTCCAGACCTGTGTTCCAGAATTCACTATTTATCCCAAGACTCTGTGTCAACCTATGATTGTGAGTTGGGGTTAATTTGGTACAAATGAACAAAAATTGAGTATCGTACTTAAACATTTCATGAATTCTGTAACGAAGTCCTTGATTTGCTTCCTTTTAGTCAGTCTGCTTCCTACAGAGTCACTGCACAACTTGGGTTAGGTTAACCAGCCACTCTCTAGTCCTCTCCCAGAAAGCATATGCACCACTAAAGCACACCATCCAGCCATGCCGACTTGGAGCCATCATCAATGTTTCACTTTCATCCTCTGCCGAGACATCAGAAACTCACCTAGTTTTATTTACTCCTAGTTGGGTTCACTGCTGACAATACGGAGCGTTATCACTCTCCTAAAATCCTTTCCACTTCCTTCTAGTGACCATTAGCACATAGCACAGCTCCCTACTTCACCCAGAAGACGGACGTTGCCAGAAACAACACCCCAACTTCCTTCTCATCCCCTGCACAAATGTCTGCCGTTATTAATTCTTATCATCTTCCCTCCTGTCTAGGAGAAACACGTGTCCCTGTGCCTTTTCCAGGCCAACCCTCCTGACAGTTTCCTTCTCAAACTCTGCTGACATCTGTTCTCATATGTTTAATCAATTTCCCACTTTCCTTATCTCAGCTTATAAACATGCTCCGGCTTTTCATTTGTATGTGCTCCACCTCCAATCCAAAAGGAAAAAAAGTGTTCTGGAAGCACCATCTGTATGTACACACCCTACTTCTTTATTTTCTAATCATTCCTCAATGCAGTCAGGCCTCTATCCTCACCCTTCTGCTAAAATGCTCTTACTGAGGTGTTAACTAATGATCACCTACCTGCCAATGTTAGTGGTCTGTCTTTAGTCTGAATCTCACGACATGTGACACCACAAAGCTTCATGCTTCTTGAGGTTCCCGGAATAGCTTTCTCTTGGTTCTCCCCTGACTTGTCAAGTTCATCCTTCTCTCATTTCTCTTAGGCCACCCACTCTTTGTTTCCCAACATTCTATCCCAGATTCTCTTGATTCCATACTTGATACCATCTCACCTACAGTTTCCCCTCTATCCTAGCATGCCTCTAGAGTAGGGGTCCCCAACCTCCAGGCCTCCAGACCGGTACCTCCTGTCAGATCAGCAGCGTCATTAGATTAGACACAAAGTGCACGATAAACGAAACGTGCTTGAGTCATCCTGAAACCATCCCCCCACGGAAAAACCGTCTTCCACGAAACTGGTCTCTGGTGCCAAAAAGGTTGGGGACCGCTGCTCTAGAGCATATAGTTCTCATTAAAAGGCCACCTCTTGTCGACTTCTACATGTAGCAGATTCAACATGTTCCAAAGAGCTCATAACCTCTCTCTAGTTTCCTAGCCTGTCTGTTATTTCCCTTCTCTGAAATTCCACCAGTGCTTCACCCCATCCAAAAATATAATTTTATTAGTTTTCCTCAGTAACCACTTTAATGGCTCCTGAATTTAGATAAATTATCTTAAGCCTCAGACAAAAAAAAATTGTTTTTATTAAAAAAAAAAGATTATCATTATTACCAACTCAATAAAAAGATAATGTTGAGTCAAAGGCTTCAGATCATCCAGCAGATCATCCAGGCCACTGGGCCACCAGCAACACTGTCCTCAACAGAGCACTGCACAATCACAAGGACACAGCAGTTAAAAAAGAAATGGCAGCTGCTGGTTTAGGCTGAAGACAGTACTTCTAAATTACCAACTCACACAAACACAGGTTCAGGCAATGCAACAGAATAAGGGAGGCTGACAAGATCAAGCCGAAGTCATTTTTTAAAAGTCATAACAAATAGATGTTGGCCAAACACAGAGAAGAGTTAAGAGTAGGATGAAACGGTATCTTTTTTTGTTTGTTTTACTTTTTTTTTTTGTTTAATACTTTATTCTGTTTTACAATACTGTATTGGTTCTGCCATACGTTGACATGAATCAGCCACAGGTATACATGATCTCCCCATGCTAAAGCCCCCTCCCACCTCCCTTCCCCCCCATCTCGCCGGTTCATCCCGTACACCGGCCCCAAGCATCCTGTATCCTGTACTGAACATAGACTGGCGCTTCATCTCCCACATGATTGTATACATGTTTCGTTGCCATTCTCCCAGATCATCCCACCCTCTCCCTCTCCCTCTGAAGCCAAAAGTCCGTTCTATACCTTTGTGTCTCTTATATTGTCTCACTTATGGGGTCATCATTACTATCTTCTAAATTCCATATATATGTGTCAGTATACTGTGTTGGTGTTTATCTTTCTGGCTTACTTCACTCTGTATAATCGACTCCAGTTTCATCCATCTCATTAGAACTGCATCAAACTTATTCTTTTTGAGGGCTGAGTAATACTCCATTGTGTATATGTACCACAGCTTTCTTATCCATTCATCTGCTGATGGACATCTGGGTTGTTTCCATGTCCTGGTGATTATAAACAATGCTGCAATGAACATTGGGGTACATGTGTCTCTTTCAATTTGGGTTTCCTCGGTGTGTATGCCCAGCAGTTCTGTACTTTTAAGAAGTCTATTTCAGGAGTGGGGAGTGTATCTTCCCCAAATGCAAACATAGTTAAATCTCAATAACCACTTTATGGACCAGGTTTGCACCTATCCCTCAGCATGAAACGCTGTACTCTCTCCTCTCACCATTAGATGTGATGTGAATTCTTTAAGACAAAAATCCTGCTTTGTTCTTTTTGCTATTCCTGGCACTCAGTAGTTGGCTCTTGGTAAATGTTCACTGAGCTAAAACCAACTGACCAACAACCGGCCAACCAACCAACCAGCCAACTCTGCAGCTATTTTAAATCCCAAGTAGCTTCTTTCTGCTCTGGGTATTTTCATTTGATATTCAACATACATTACAAAGTGCCCACTCATGTCAGGCACCAGGCATGGAGGGGCAGGCAGAGATACTTGGGCTTCCCATTCTCAAGGGACTCGGTGCTTAGAGGGAAGATGAATGCATGTGCCAGTTCCTGCAGTGCATCAGGGTGATGACAGGTCTCTCCAGGTGCAGTGGGGGAGAAGGCAGTGATGGCTCGGAGTGGAAGAGCCAGAGGGGAGAGTGAATTTGAACCCAGCCCATTAGGCAAGGTGGCAGTGTGAGCAGTCTGTGAACATTTTTTGGGGTGGCCAGAGCCTAAAGCACAAGGAGTTGGGAGATTGAGCTAGAGGCAAGCAGGGTCAGACACTGAGGTCCCTGGGTGCTGGGAGAGTAACATTAGACCTGTATTTTAGAAAGGGCATTTTAGAGGCAGTGGTGGAGGAAGTAGGTTGGAAGTTAAGGGTTGCTCCAGCAACTCAGGTTAGATGAACCCACCAACATGGAAGTGATAGTGATACCTGGGATAGAGAACCCAGAAGTTAGAAAGATGTAGAAGGTAAATTTCATGGGAGAGGTGGGCAGAGGGCAGCTGAAAACTGACAAGCGAATAACTGGTAGTGTTCTGACCTGAGAGTCCAAGAAAAAGAAGGAAGGGTGGTTTGGCGAACAAAGTCTGACTGTGAACAAGCCAGTCTCAAGATGTGTTAAAATGGGCCTGGGAATCCAGAAGGGAAATGAGGTGAAAGATATAGATTTGAAAGTCATCAGCACACGGTAACAGATTGAGACAAATGTGGCTCAAGCCAAATATGCAGTGAGGATTAAAATTCAAAATTAGAGACAATTTTATTGGACAGTAACATGAAGTCAGCACAATCAGTTTTTAGATTGGTGTTTCTCTACCAAGGACAATTTCACCCACCAGGGGACATCTGGCAATCTCCAGGGACATTTTTGTTTGTCACAACTTGGGGGTGGGGTGGGCTGCTCTGGCATCTAGTGAGTAGAAGCCTGGGATGCTGCTGACCATACTATAGTACAGGACAGTCCCTTACAACAAATTATCCAGCTCCAAATAGTGCTGAGGTTAAGAAACCCTGCTCCAAAAGGAAGTGGTCAATAACAATTTTGCTGGGGATGAAATGCTGGCTCTCAGCTCCTTGGGAGCCACTCTGCCAAGCACAGACATTAAATAAGATGTGTTGTGGCAGGCTGAGCTTGGCTTTGCCTTGTAGAGTATCTTTCAAGCACTTAAAGGAATACAGAGTAATAATTTCTAAGAGACCATTATTCTAGAAAGATAATGTTAATCTCAAACAAATGAAACATGACAACTTTTTGGAAAATGTCTGAGCAATACTTATCAACTAATTTAAATGTACATGCCTTCTTCTAGGAATTGATCTTAAGAAAATAATCCAAAAGATTGTAAGAATTATATGCAAGACATTTACTACAACTTTCCAACTCACATTACAAAGCTAGTAGTCCTGTTGCCAAAACTAGACAAAGGCATCACAAGACAAAGAAAACTACAGATCAACCTACTTTATGAACATAGACTATTCTTCAACCATATGCTAGCAAACCAAATCTAGGATCAACATTAAAAAAAAAAATCAGTGCAATACACCATATTAACAGAATAAATGAGAAGAAACAAAACTCACCCATGTGATTATCTCAATAGATGCAAAAAAACGCTGGACAAAATCCAACGTCCTGCAGGACTTCCCTAGTGGTCCAGTGGTTAAGAACCTGCCTGACAAAGCAGGGGACATGGGTTTGATCCCTGGTCCAGGAAGATCCCATATGCTGTGGGGCAACTAAACCTGCGTACTGCAACTGCTGAAGCCTGTGACTTCTGGGGTCTGGGCCACTGAAACGAGAAGTCCGCACACCACAAGTGGAGAAAGCCTGGCCCACAGAAATGAAGATCCAGCGCAATCAAAAATAAATAAAATTCAAAAACAAAACAGCTCTTATTTTAAAAAAAAAATCCAATATCCTGTCATGACAAAAACTAGGCATAGAAGGTAACTTCCTCAACTTGATAAAGGGCATTGACAAACCCCTACAGCTAATATCAAAATGGGAAAAGACTGCAAGCTTTTCTCCTAAGATCAGAAACAAGACAAGGATGTCTGTTCTTATCATTCCCATTTAACACTGTCCTGAAAGTTCTAGCCAGGAACAATCAGGCAAGAAAAAGAAATAAAAAGAATTCAAACAGGAAACAAAGAAGTAAAACTATTTATATCTGTAGATGACATGATGTTATACATAAAGAAAATCCTAAAGAATTCACATATACGCATATGCACAAAAACTACTGGAGCTAAGAAATGAGTTAAGCAAGGCTGAAGGATGCAAAATAACTGTACTTCTATACATGAGCGGTGAATAATCTGAAAATGAAATGAATACAAATTCATTTATAATAACATCAAAAAGAATAAGTACTTAGTGATAAATTTAACGAGTGCACAACTCCATACACTGAAACTATAAGACACTGTTGAAAGAAATTAACGAGGACCTAAATAAATGAGAAGACAACCATGTCACGGATTGGAAGACTTTAGATGGTCTGCAAACTGATGTACAGATTTAACATACCGCTATCAAAATTTCAATTGCCATCTTTGGAGAAGTTACTAAGTTGATCCTGAAATTCATATGGAAAGTAAGGGACACAGAAGAGTGAAAATAATCTTGAAAGAGAGCAAAGTGGAGGATTCACACTTCCCAATTTCAGTGCTACAGTAATCAAGATACCAGTACTGGCACAAGGACAGGGACATAAATCAATGGAGTAGAACTGTGAAAGAAAGAAAAGAAATCAAAAAATAGATACATAAAGACATATATTTATGGATGTATAAGTATATACATGCATATATTTATGGATGAAATAATATCCAGAAATAAACCCATTTATTTATGTCTATTAATTTTTAAAAGAAAATTATTTATCTATTTGTTTTTAGCTGCACTGGGTCTTTGATGCTAAGCGTGGGCTTTTCTCTAGTTGCCTCAAGTGGGGGCTACTCTTTAGTTGCAGAGCGTGGGTTTCTCACTGTGGTGGCTTCTCTTGTTGCAGAGCACAGGCTGTAGGGCACATGGACTTTAGGAGCTGTGACTCGTGGACTCAGCAGCTGTGGCACCCATGCTTAGCTGCCCCACAGCATGTGGAATCCTCCTGGACCAGGGATTGAACCCATGTACCCCACTCTGGCAGGTGGATCCCCAACTATTGGACCACCATGAAGTCTTGACAACTGATTTTTGACGAAGGGGCCAAGACCATATGGAGGTGGGAGGCGGTGGCAGATAAAGAAAAACCTGTCAACTGTCCAAAGCTCTGGATATTCACCCGCAGAAGAATGAATCTGATTCCTATTTCACACCATATATAAAATTAACTTGAATGGGTCTAAGCTCTCGATCTATAAAACTTTTGGAAGAAAACAAAGGTATAAACCATCCTGAACTTTGAACAAGCAACACTTTCTTAAGTATGACACCCAAAGCACAAGGAAAAATAGCTTAACTAGACTTCATCGAAAGTAAAAACTTTTGTGCTAAGAACATTATCAAGAAAGTGAAAAGACAACCCACAGAATGGGAGAAAGGATTTTTAAATCATGTATTTGATAAGACTCTAGTATCCAGAATATATATACAACTCAATAAGAAAAAAATAACCAAAAATAAGGAAAAAAATCTGAAGATGATTCTTCCAACATATACCACTTAGAAATGTGGTGAATAGCCACTTAGAACATGAAAAGATGCTCAACATCATTAGTCATTGTGCTGTGTGCTTAGTCACTCAGTCAAGTAAGATTCTGCGACCCCATAGGACTGTAGCCCGCCAGGAGCCTCTGTCCATGGGGATTCTCCAGGCAAGAATACTGGAGTGGGATGCCATGCCCTCCTCCAGGGGATCTTCCCAACCCAGGGATCGAACCCGGGTCTCCCGCATTGCAGGCAGATTCTTTATCAGCTGAGCCAGTGTCCGACTCTTTTCGACCCCATGGACTGCAGCCCACTAGCCTCCTTGGTCCATGGGATTTTCCAGGCATGAGTGGGATGCCATGCCCTCCTCCAGGAGATCTTCCTGACCCAGGGATCGAACCCAGGTCTCCCGCACTGCAGGCAGATTGTTACCATATGAGCCAGTGTCCAACTCTTTGCGACCCCATGGACTGTAGCCCACCAGGCTCCATGGTCCATGGGATTTTCCAGGCATGAATATGGGAGTGGGTTGCCATTCCCTTCTCCAGGGGATCTTCCCGACCCAGGGATTGAACCCAAGTCTCCCACATTGTAAGCAGATGTTTACCATCTGAGCTACCAGGGAAGCCTCCTCATTAGTCATTAGGTAGATGCAAATCAAAACCACAATAAGATACCACTTTATCTCTTTCAGGATGGCTACAAAAAAAGAAAAAGTACTGGTGAAGATGTGAAGAAACTTCTGGTGGGAATGTAAAACACTGCAGTCAATATGGAAAATAGTTTGGCAATTCCTCAAAAGATTTCACAGAGTTACCATATGACTTAACAAAATCTAGCAGAAATGAAAATATATGGCCATATAAAGATTTGGACAGTAATGTTCATAGCAGTATTACTCATAATTGCCCCAAAGTATAAATAATAAATGTTTCTATCAACTGATGAATCAGTAAAACTATAGCACATCCATACAACAGACTGTTATTCAGGCATTAAAAAAATGTACTATTGATGGAAGCTACATCATGGATGAACCTTGAAAATACTATGCTAAGTGAAAGAAGTGGGACACAAAAAGCTACATACTGTGTGATTTATTTGATGTATATGAAATCTTCAAAACAGGCACAGAGAGGCAGAAAGAGAGAAGTGGTTTTTCGGGGGCTGAAGGAGGAAGGGTACAGAGAATGGGGAGAATAAAGGGCCAAGTCCTCTTTTTTTTTTTTTTTTTTTTAAAAAAAGCTTCCTGAAAGCCTATTTTTCTGTTATGAATAACTGCTTTTTCCAGTTATCCCCAGATGAGTTGATAAAGACTCTGATTAAACTGTTGTATGCTTCCAAGAATAAGAGTAACTATTATATCTTTTTATTATCTAAGTGGTAGCTTTGAAAAATTTTTATTGAATTTTAAATGATTTATGATGTTCCATGTGTTCTTGTTTATGTTTTCTTAGGCAACATTCCACCAAATTACTAGTACCATATATAATACTTGAGTATGACAGCAGTTAAAAAATGCTTTAAATTGATTTACAATGTGTTAATTTCTGCTGAACAGAAAAGTGGTTTAGATATACACACACACACATTCTTTTTAAAAGTATTCATTTCTAATACAGTTATCACAGGATATTGAACACAGTTCTCTGTTCTGTGCAGTAGAACATTGTTTATCCATCCATTCTACATGTAATAGCTCACATCTGAGAACCTTAACCTCCCACTCCACCCCTCTAACCTGCCTCCCCCTTAGCAACCACAAGCCTGTTCTCTATGGGCACGACAGCAGTTTTACTTGTTTAAGTCAGAATCAAACTGAATATGACTTTAAACTAAAATTTACGCATTGTGCATTTGTAAAACATGCATATACCAGTATCATATTTCCTTTATTCTACTTGATTATACACTTGTTGAAAGGTAAATTTACAGATCAAATGATGGAACTTAATGATTCCGTGAAAGTTTTTTCTCTTTTTTAAAAAAGAAAACTTGTCTTTTTAGTTAAAGCTTCATGGAACAGAATTTATATGTAATCATAATGACTAGATAGGATCCTTTTGGGAAGTCAATCTATAAGAAGCTAACAGGAATTGGTAGAACTTTTGGTTTTTGATATTTACTTACTACAGGACTCCCAACCAGGCACAGTGCATTAATATGAAATACTGTGAAGCCCATAATTAAAAAAAAAAAGTGTCAGAGTTATACAAAAAGACCATATATCACTGGGTAGGAAGTTGACTAGATAGGCAGTGAAATGACTGGGTGTGTAATATTTTTTAAAACCTTCGTTTTGGGTCAGCATAAATGATCCTTTAATTTTCCCCCTACTTTCAGCAGCATTCCATTCTGATGTTTAAGCAGAGCAAACCAGAATAAAGTTCTAATCTGAGTCATATTAAGATAAAAATGAAAGTTAGTTTTCTTCTTCTGTAATATCTAATTCATCTTCTTATTGATCCTTTCTTAGACCACAGGTGGACACTTGTCCTGTTCCAGACAGTGAGCTGAGCAATCTCTGAAAGGACTCTGTGAATGTACTCTTACAATATATGTGAGATGGATAATCGGGTGAATACCTAGAGCTTCTGAAAACCTCAGAGCTTCTCATCAATCTTTTGTATATTTTGGTAAGCAGCATGTATACCTCTGAAGCTTTGCTGAGAAAAAGCATTTCAATAATGATAAATTCTGAAAACACAGTCTTCATATCCTTTACTTTCTGCTTTTCAGAACCGCCAACCATTTCCTTCAGATGAGGGCTGTACAGCATCCACTGTAGCTCTTTATAACTGGGTTCATTAGGAAATAACACGTCCAGCGGAAGGGTGTGCTGATATATCCTTTCTACTTCAGGTGGCTGTTTGGCGACTCCATTTCTTGAGGATGATGTCACTGTGAGGTCATCACGTTTCCTTTATGGTTCCTTCCACTCACTGCTGCGGCATGCAGACAATCCTGAAGGGGAGGTCAGCACACGCTTCAGCAGTTTTTCGGCCCCCCTTCAAAGCTGGGGGTCTTTTGTCAGGCTCTCAGGTGGGCAAGTTAGCTCTCACAGCCTGGCAGTTTACTGAGCATGCGCGCCAAAGATTCTCACAGCTCACCAAACTGCTCCTGGTTTGAGTTGAGCAGTTTCCGGGTACCGATTCCTTCCTCTTCCCCCAGACACCATTCCAGGCCAGGCGGCCAAATCCCAAAGGTGCAGCCCGGAAAAGGCCGGGCCTGGGAATCTCAGACCTAACTAGGAAGCCTCTCTCCTGGCCTCTGTGCAAGGTGGGGCCCAGTCCTGCCAAAATTCAGCATGTGGCCGGGGCCGAGGCTCACTGCCCCGTCCTACGCGGCACGTGGCCCGCAGCGGCTTCCTTGGAGAGTGAAGAAAATATCCTGGAATAAGATGGTTGCAGGGCTTCCCAGGCGGCGCTAGTGGTAAATAACCTAACGAATGCAGGAGTCATAAGAGATCTGAGATACGGGTTCGATCCCTGGGTCGGGAAGATCCCCTGGAGAAAGGCATGGCAACCCACTCCAGTATTCTTTCTTACCTGGAGAATTCCATGGGCAGCAGAGACTGGTGGGCTAGAGTCGTAAAGAGGGTCATAAAGAGTCAGACACCATTTAGCGACTAACGCAGCACACACACACACACACACACACACACACACACGCAAGATGGTCAGACGAACTTGGAAATATTGTACAAAACCTGCCGAACGGTGCACTATAAAACGGCAAATTATATCCAAGTGAAAGTCGCTCAGTCGTGTCCGATCACACACACACACACACACACACACACACACACGCAAGATGGTCAGACGAACTTGGAAATATTGTACAAAACCTGCCGAACGGTGCACTATAAAACGGCAAATTATATCCAAGTGAAAGTCGCTCAGTCGTGTCCGACTCTTTGCGACCCCATGGACTATACAGACCACAGAATTCTCCAGGTCAGAATACTGGAGTAGGTGAAAGTGAAGTTGCTCAGTCGTGTCTGATCTTTGCGACCCGCTGGACCATAGCTTACCAGGCTCCTCCGTCCATGGGATTTTCCAGGCAAGACTACTGGAGTGGGTTGCCACTGCCTTCCCCTTTTCCCGGGGATCTTCCCAACCCAGGGATCGAATCCAGGTCTCCCTCATTGCAGGTGGCTTCTTTACCAGCTGAGCCACCAGGGAAGCCCAAACAAACAAAAAATTTCCTGCTACGAAAGTACTATGACGTTTATAAATGAGACATTTCCTAAATACCCAGCGACAGATGAGTTAAGATTATAGAGGTTACTGGACTGCAGCGTGGGAAACGCTACCGCCACTGGCTTGAAAAGCCCCACATAAAAATCACCTCTGCAAGGGGTTTGCCATGCTTACCCTGCACAGTATTTAAAACCACTTCACAAATGAAGAAAATCAAGACTTTGAAGGCTAAATATGGTACCCAGAAAGACACAATGGGGTGGGGGTGGGGCTTGGGGAAGGGATTCTACTCCTGCTGGTCTGCCTCAGAACACCACCTCAACTGCGATCCCAACAATTATTTAAAACTAGAGTTTGAGGTTTTGTAATTTTGTTTTCTCCTGGAAGCTGTGGCCTCAGTTTTCTTTCTTTAGAGCTGTTGGATTTAGAGGACAAGGTCTGTGGACCACCCCATGTCCGTCCAGGGGAAAAGGATGGGGGTAGTCATGGTTTTTAAGGTCAGCTGGGGAGATGACGAGGCTTCTTGGACACAGCGAGTGCTAGCTTCGTCGCTAAGGCACCTCGGTGCGGAGGTTAACTTCGGGAAGTGTAGGTTCATCCCGTGGCCCCACCGCTTGCTAGTGATCTCTGGTAAATGACAATTTCACTAGGGCTCGTTCTGCGCCCGACAGAGGTACTGCCGCCGACCTCATGGTGTTAGTGTGTGGAAAGCTTCGATAATGCTTATAAAGCAGCTGGTAGTGCCTAGCACTGTAGGTGCTTGCCTTAACTGCTATGCTGACCTGTCTGAAAGCCAACCACAATCTGAACTTCCAGGTAAAACCGCCACCAAGAGCCCGCAGTCCAGCCACTGGCAGCTATCGGGGGACACCTTGACATCACAATTTAGAAAGAACGCTCCATCGGGGCAGTCACGGAGCGGCGAAACTCAGGGCCTTCCTCTCCCATCTCTATGGCTGTAAATCGAACAGGACGAGCGAGCTCCCACGCGCCCACAGACTCCACTCAACCAGAGTTCCCCCGCCCAGCCCGCTACCCACGCCCGGGGTCAGGTCGGCGTTCCAAGTGTTCGGCTCCTCCTCCCCGCCCCTTTTCTTGGGCCTTGCCCCCTACCTCCTATCTCACCCCGAACTCTATCAGAGGAGCAATAGCGGCCTCCGAACCGACGCCAACAGTACTCCAGTCAGCGCAGACTTACTCGATCAGAGAATTTTTTCCGGCTCTCCCTCGGGCCCAGGGTCCACAGGTGCCGGGGGAGAAGCGTGGAAGACCCGGAAAGACCGAAGGGTAGCGTCTGCCACTTAGTTGCGTCCACTGTTGCGTTGTCGCAGCGGATAGGGAGATGGCGGCCACCCCTCCTTTCTCATTGGACGCGTCTTTTGAAGGGCTGTGCCAATAAGGGTGGACCTTTGGGAGGGGGCGGGGTTGGGGTTTCGGCTCCGCCCAGGCCTGGCAAAAAAGCAGCGAATCGGCGGCTGTTTTCTTTAGGCTCCGCCCTTTAGGGAGGAGTCGTAGGCTCTTGGGGCGGGGCTAGTTATGTTTGGGGCGGAGACAGGCGCGCTTTGGGGCTGGACCGGAGGCAAGTTGAAACTCGGCGAACGCCTTGGCTTCCTCTTCCCAAGCGGTAGCTACCCCACCCAGCATCGGGTATTTTCTGTGTCCAACCTGGTTAATCCAGCCCAGGAAAGTCCTCTCGCTGCTTGGGATCCCCTCCTTTAAACTTACGGAGGAGGAAAGAGTGTGTAGTGGAAAGGGCGAAGGAGGCTCTGAGATGAGAGGAAGAAGGACCGATGGTGAACTGATGGTGACGTGTTTGGTTGTGTCCTCTGGTAGCTGAGACGGCTGACCGTAGTTCTGCGTGGCTCCAAGCTGCAGAAGAATGTGCTCTCAGCTTCAGTCCGGTAGCTTCCGCTGTAGATCAAGTTCTATTTCCTTCTTGCTGTGTGACCTTGGGGAAGTCTCTTCCCTTTCTGTGCCTTGATTTCTTCTGCTGAAACAAGGAAGTAGATCTAACGTTCTGATGTTCTCTCTAGTGGAAAGTTTGTTTATAATTGCAATGAGTATTTCCAGTGTGGTCTTTCTGTGCTGTGCCTGACATAAAAGATGTAAAATGGAATCTTGTGTAGGGCCCTTGACCAGAAGTGGCAGTTTGCTTTTGTTTTCAGATGTGGTTTATCTTTATTGTAATTGAAATACAGTTGATTTACAGTATTGTGTTAGTTTCTGGTGTACAGCAAAGTGATTCAATTTTGTATATAGATATATTTCTTTTCCATTATGGTTTGTTATGTGATATTGTCTACAGTTCCTGTGCTATACAGTTAAGACCTTGTTGTTTATTCATTCTATATATATTCTGTAAACCACAACCTCCCACTCCATGCCTCCCTCACTCCCCTTCCCCTTAACTAACTACAGGTATGTTCTCTATATACAAGTGACAGTTTTGTGAGGAGCTGCTGCTGCTGCTGCTAAGTCGCTTCAATCGTGTCTGACTCTGTGCGACCCCATAGATGGCAGCCCACCAGGCTCCGCCATCCCTGGGATTCTCCAGGCTCTGTTCAAATGGGCCAGGCTTGGCACACCATGTGCCCTGTTAACCAAGGGCCCTGTGAGTTGCTAGACCCCTTAGAAAATAGATTGTGGGGTTAATCAATTGTAGTCATGTGTGAAAGCATTTCAACAAATAACAAGGAAGGTAGGATTCTGCCTCTCAAGAATTTTATATAAGAAAGGGTATGAATGGGAAGAGATGATCAGAGTAAGGAGAGAAATTAATGTAAGTCAGAATAAAGGACAACTTCATGAAACTTGAGCTACCTGGAAGAGAAAACAGAAATTCTAAGCTGAACCAACAATCTGACTGGAAGCCTGTTCAGGGAGTGGTGAACCATTCATTTTGACTGAAAGGGAGGGGAGTCTTGGAAGCTAAACTGGCAGAATAGGTTGGATCAAATGTCAAGGGTAAGGAGCTGGTAGAGGGAGCCTCTGTAGGTTTGAGAGGTAGAGAGTGACAAGATTAGAGCTGTGATTTGGGGAGATCATAGCTGTGGTTTGGGCAGCACTGTAGAAGAAACTGGAGAGGAAAGATGTGGAAGTCACCTGCGTCTCTTTCTGTGCTGTGCCTGACATAAAAGATGTAAAATGGAATCTTGTGTAGGGCCCTTGACCAGAAGTGGCAGTTTGCTTTTGTTTTCAGATGTGGTTTATCTTTATTGTAATTGAAATACAGTTGATTTACAGTATTGTGTTAGTTTCTGGTGTACAGCAAAGTGATTCAATTTTGTATATAGATATATTTCTTTTCCATTATGGTTTGTTATGTGATATTGTCTACAGTTCCTGTGCTATACAGTTAAGACCTTGTTGTTTATTCATTCTATATATATTCTGTAAACCACAACCTCCCACTCCATGCCTCCCTCACTCCCCTTCCCCTTAACTAACTACAGGTATGTTCTCTATATACAAGTGACAGTTTTGTGAGGAGCTGCTGCTGCTGCTGCTAAGTCGCTTCAATCGTGTCTGACTCTGTGCGACCCCATAGATGGCAGCCCACCAGGCTCCGCCATCCCTGGGATTCTCCAGGCTCTGTTCAAATGGGCCAGGCTTGGCACACCATGTGCCCTGTTAACCAAGGGCCCTGTGAGTTGCTAGACCCCTTAGAAAATAGATTGTGGGGTTAATCAATTGTAGTCATGTGTGAAAGCATTTCAACAAATAACAAGGAAGGTAGGATTCTGCCTCTCAAGAATTTTATATAAGAAAGGGTATGAATGGGAAGAGATGATCAGGTAAGGAGAGAAATTAATGTAAGTCAGAATAAAGGACAACTTCATGAAACTTGAGCTACCTGGAAGAGAAAACAGAAATTCTAAGCTGAACCAACAATCTGACTGGAAGCCTGTTCAGGGAGTGGTGAACCATTCATTTTGACTGAAAGGGAGGGGAGTCTTGGAAGCTAAACTGGCAGAATAGGTTGGATCAAATGTCAAGGGTAAGGAGCTGGTAGAGGGAGCCTCTGTAGGTTTGAGAGGTAGAGAGTGACAAGATTAGAGCTGTGATTTGGGGAGATCATAGCTGTGGTTTGGGCAGCACTGTAGAAGAAACTGGAGAGGAAAGATGTGGAAGTCACCTGCGAGGCTCCTTAGAAGATGAGTCCCTGCGGAAGGTAGACAGACCTGAACCAGAGTGGTGGCAACTGGGATGGAAGGGAGGGGTAGAGTCAAGACATTTCAGAGGAGGGGGAATGGGTAAGAAGTGAGGAAAGAGTCAAATAGGATTCCAGGCGAAGAGCCAGGGTCACCAGAGGAAGTCAGAAGGGGTTGGCTTGGGGCTTGCTGAGAGAATGGATGACAAACATCCAGCCCCCAGGCTCTCTTGAATATTCACTAAGGGAACTGGAACAGGATGTGCCTTGGGGATCTAAGGTAGGCACACCAGAAAAAGGATAAAAAATATTTGCAAATCAGTGCCCAAAGGAATCTTGGCCTTGGGCAAGTCTTGGCATTTGTGAACTCCAATTTCCTCATAGGTAAAATGAGGATAATGATACCTGCTGAAGTTGTTTTTTTTTTTTTTTCTCATGTATTTATTATATATGTCTGTGAATACACACACAGGATATTGAATATATTTTTCCTGTGCTGTTATACCTGTGTGACCCCATCGACTATATAGTATAGTCCATGGAATTCCCCAGGCCGGAATACTGAAGTGGGTAGCCTTTCCCTTCTCCAGGGGATCTTCCCAATCCTGGGATCGAACCCAGGTCTCCTGCATTGCAGGCGGATTCTTTACCAGCTGAGCCACAAGGGAAGCCCATATATATATATATATATATATGTTTGTGTGTACACACACAGGATACTGAATATACTTTTTCTGTGCTATACAGTAGACCTTGTTGTTTATCGAAAAGAGTGGCTGTGAGGAGGAAACCAGAAAGCACCTTGCTGCTTGATCTGTAACTTCTATGGACTGAGCATCCTTTATTATGTGGATGACTTGATATGCAGATAGTGTATATTACTTATCAAAAGTAAGAGTAATTCCTTTTTCTCATTTCCTCTCCAGAATTTGAAGCCAATGCAAATAAGTTTTTTCTTTGAAGTGGTACCTAATATGAGTCAGCATTAGCTTTGACTACATTAAAAAAAAACAACACTTTTTGAGTCCTTGTCATATGTCACATATATAAGCCCTTCCCATATATTTGTTCTTTTAATTACCACAATGCTATGGGGCATGTACTATTAATATCACCACTTCATTGATGATTTGAGTCACAGAAAAGTTAGGTAACTTGCTCAAGCTGGTGAAATATTGAAGGCAGGAGGAGAAGGGGACGACAGAGGATGAGATGGTTGGATGGCATCCCTGATTCAACAGACATGAGTTTGAGTGAGTTCCAGGAGATGGTGAAGGACAGGGAAGGCTGGCATGCTGCGTGCATGGGCTCGCAAAGAGCTGTACACAACTGAGTAGCAACAACAACAAGCTATGAGTGGCACAATTTGTGCTCTTAAGACAAAAAGTATCATAATGAGAGTCTAAAAACATACTTCAATTTGGTATAAAATATTTACAACTCTTGCCACAGAAAAGGCTAATTTTCCTAAACTATAAAGTGCTCCTACAAATAAACTCAATAGAAAAAGGTTCAGTGGCTATACCAACTATGCAGAAAAGGAAGTCAACATGAAAGGATGCTCAGCCTCACTCAAGGAAAATAAAGTTGAAAACTCCTCTGACATACTCTTTCTCATAACCAGATAGGCAGAATTCAAATGTTAATACTCAGTGAGGCCCCTGGGCTTCCCTGGTGGCTCAGCAGTAAAGAATCCGCCTGCAATGTGAGAGATGGGGGTTTGATCCCTGGGTTGGGATCTACTCCAGTATTCTTGCCTGAAAAATCACATGGATGGAGGAGCTTGGTGGGCTATGGTCTGCTGCCGCCGCTGCTGTAAAGTCACTTCAGTTGTGTCCGACTCTTAGGCTCCTCCGTCCCCGAGATTCTCCAGGCAAGAACACTGGAGTGGGCTCCCATTTCCTTCTCCAGTGCATGAAAGTGAAAAGTAAGAGTGAAGTTGCTCAGTCGTGTCCGACTCTTCACTACTCCATGGACTGTAGCCTACCAGGCTCCTCCATCTGTGGGATTTTCTAGTCAAGAGTACTGGAGTGGGGTGCCATTGCCTTCTCCTGGGCTATGGTCTAGGGGATCACAAAGAGTCAAACACAGCTAAAGCAACTGAGCACAGCATAGCATGGTGAGGCCCCATGCAAGTTCTAAGGGAGACAATTTGGCAAAGTATCAATATTTATCAACATTAAAAATGCACATACTTTTGACCTAGCAGTTACTCTACTAGGAATTCATCCTAAAAACACATTTGCTTATATGAAAAATAACTTAGGTATATGAAATATTTTGTAATAGTGAAATTTTGGATGCCATCTGAGTCCATTAGTTAGTAGTTTAAAAAGTAATGATACAACATTCATTCAGTGGATACACCATTCATTCAGGGGAATGTTGTGCACTTAAAAAAATCAAAGGAGTCTCTTTGTATGCTGAGGTAAAAGTATCTCCAAAATAGATTCTTGGTGAAAAAAGCAAGGTGAAGAGTGTTATGTAAAGTATTATATAGGGTAAAAAGTGTATGTTGTATGTATGTATATCTCCCTGGAATGATAATATTCACTACCTATTGGGACCTGGGTAGTTAGGTGACAGGGGTGGGAGAGAGTTTTCACCCTACTGTACCTTTTGAATTTCGACTATTTGCTTATATTATTAAAATATAAAATTTAAATATTAACCAAATCCACATATTACACACGGCAACCAATTGCAGGAGTTGTTCATTTTAAGAAAGAAAGTGAAGTTGCGCAGTCGTACCCGACTCTTTGCGACCCCGTGGACTGTAGCCCACCAGGCTTCTCCGTCCATGGGATTCTCCAGGTGACATGTAAAGTGTTCTGTAGGAACACTTGTCAAATCCCATCAGAGAGACACTAATCTAAAATGTAATCAATACAAGAGAAACATAATCAATGTGTCCACTGTATGATAACAGTCCTCCCAGAGCCCAGAAGAAAGGATTCTTTTCATCAGAATTTGTCACTGTTTATTCAGTATCCAAGGGATGTGAATGTCTTGCTCCCTGGAAATCTCAATCTAGAGTAATTCTCCTGTCCTTTTACTAATGTGAATTAAATATCCCACAAAACTCTTCCAACCCTTTAGTATGACTACATGTTCACTGAACTGCCAATGACTGATTCTGCCACTTAGGACATGATTCTGGAAAGGAGAGAGCCCTGAGTAACAGGCAAGAATATTATGGGCACCTGGAAGTTATATATCCTGGTAATAATTGACCTGTGGTATTGGTATTCTTGGGTGGTCTGAAGCAGTTTCCAAGGGTCCAGCCCAAGTAACTGATAACATCAAATGCTGGAACCCACAAACTCAAGACTTATGGTACTGCTAAAATATGATGATGGAATTCCAGTTGGGCTATTTCAAATCCTAAAAGATAATGCTGTGAAAGTGCTACACTCAGTATGCCAGCAAATTTGGAAAACTCAGCAGTGGTCGTAGGACTGGAAAAAGTCAGTTTTCATTCCAGTTTCAGAGAAAGGCAATGCTAAAGAATGCTCAAACTACCACACAATTTCTTTCATCTCATGTGCTAGCAAAGTAATGCTCAAAATTCTCCAAGCCAGAACTGTGAACTTCCAGATGTTCCAGCTGATTTTAGAAAAGGCAGAGGAACCAGAGATCAAATCACCAACATCCATTGGATCATTGAAAAAGCAAGAGAGTTCCAGAAAAACATCTATTTCTGCTTTATTAACTATGCCAAAGCCTTTGACTGTGTGGATCACAACAAATTGTGGAAAATTCTGAAAGAGATGGGAGTACCAGACCACCTGACCTGCCTCCTGAGAAATCTGTATACAGGTCAAGAAGCAACAATTCAAACTGGACATGGAACAACAGACTGGTTTCAAATACGTCAGTGCTGTATATTGTCACCCTGTTTATTTAACTTCTATGCAGAGTACATTGTGAGAAACGCTGGGCTGGTGGAAGCACAAGCTGGAATCAAGACTGCAGGGAGAAATATCAATAACCTCAGATATGCAGATGATACCACATTTATGGCAGAAAGTGAAGAATTAAAGAGCCTCTTGATGAAAGTAAAAGAGGAGAGTGAAAAAGTTGGCTTAAAACTCAACATTCAGAAAACTAAGATCATGGCATCTGGTCCCATCACTTCATGGCAAATAGTGGAAACAGTGACAGGCTTTATTTTTCTGGGCTCCAAAATCACTGCAGATGACGACTGCAGCCATGAAATTAAAAAACACTTGCTTCTTGGAAGAAAAACTATTACCAACCTAGACAGCATATTAAAAAGCAGAGACATTACTTTCCCAACAAAGGTCCGTTTAGGCAAAGCTATGATTTTTCCAGTAGTCATGTATGGATGTGAGAGTTGGGCTATAAAGAAAGCCAAGCTCTGAAGAATGGATGCTTTTGAACTATGGTGTTGGAGAAGACTCAAGAGTCCCTTGGACTGCAAGGAGATCTAACCAGTCCATCCTAAAGGAAATCAGTCCTGAATATTCATTGGAAAGGCTGATGCTGAAGCTGAAACTCCAGTACTTTGGCCACCTCATGGGAAGAACCAACTCATTGGAAAAGACTCTGATGCTGGGAAGGATTGAAGGCAGGAGGAGAAGGGGGTGAAGGGGAAGGGGGTATCACATCTAAATAGATATGAGTTTGAGGAAGGTCTGGGAGTTGGTGATGGACAGGGAGACCTGGTGTGCTGCAGTCCATGGTGTCGCAAGAGTCGGACATGACTGAGTGAATGAACTGCATTGAACTGAAAATGTTATTCTTAGCTAGTAGCATCAGCCTGACTAATTTAACAGTTAATAAAACATGCTTGATTCAGAAAATTTAAGAAACAGAGAAGCACAAAATAAAAAATCCACCCAAATAATCTATAATAAACTCATACCTCTCAAGAAACCACTGTTAAAATTTGGATGTCTGTTTCTAAGCGTGTATTTGTCATCATTGTTTATATAGTTCATTAATTCTTCAACAAATATTTATTGGGACCTTGGAATGCCATGCCAGTGCTAGGTGCTAGGGGTATAGTTGTGTTTTTTTAATAATTAAAAAAAATTGAAACAATTACAAACTAAAGATTCAACCAGTCAATCCTAAAGGAAATCAACCCTGAATATTCACTGGAAGGATTGATGCTGAAGCTGAAGCTCCAATACTTTGGCCACCTGATCTGAAGAGCCTACTCATTGAAAAAGACTCTGATGCTGGGAAAGATTGAAGGCAGGAGGAGAAGGGGGTGACAGAGGATGAGATGGTTGGATGGCATCACTGACTCAATGAACATGACTTTAAGCAAGCTCTGGGAGATAGTGAAGGACAGGGAAGCCTGGCATGCTGCAGTCTATGGTGCTGAAAAGAGTTGGACACGCCTAAGCGGCTGAACAACAAAGTAAAAGAAAATTCCAGCTAGTACAGAGACTTTTCACATTGGAATACTCTTAGTTGTGTTTTTTCAAAGGAGGATATTCTCCTACATACTCTCAAGACAGCTGTCAAATTCAGGAAATTAACATTTTTATACCACTACCATCTAATCCTTGGTCTCACTCAGTTATCACCTATTATCCCAATACTTTCCTTTATGACAAAAGTATCAATTCAGAATCACATGTGTTTAGTTATATCTGTTAAGTCTTCCTCAGTCTTTCTTTAATTTTAATAACCTTGACACTTTTGAATATTACAGTCCAGTTAATTTGTAGAATGTCCTTTAGCTTGGGTCCTCAATTTGGTTTGCTTATGTTTTCCATGATTGGCTCCAGATTGTATCTTCAATAGGAAAATCAGAGAAGTGAAGGCATTCTTCTTACTGCATCCTATCAGAAGGTACATGATTTTGGTTGGTCCCATTATAGATGGTTTGGAGAAGGAAATGGCAACCCACTCCAGTGTTCTTGCCTGGAGAATCCCAGGGACGGGGAAGCCTGGTGGGCTGCCGTCTATGGAGTCGCACAGAGTCGGACACGACTGAAGTGACTTAGCAGCATTATAGATGATGATGTTAATTTTCACTTCTTGATTAAGGTGACAGCAGGCAGGCTTCTCCTATATAAAGTCACTCTTTTTTAAATTAAAAAAAAAACAACTTAAGTCATAGAGGCTCACAGGAATTTCCAAAAATAGTCCAGAGAGGTCCCTGTACCTTTTATAGATGATGATGTTATTTTCACTTCTTGATTAAGGTGACAGCAGGCAGGCTTCTCCTATATAAAGTCACTCTTTTTTAAATTAAAAAAAAAACAACTTAAGTCATAGAGGCTCACAGGAATTTCCAAAAATAGTCCAGAGAGGTCCCTGTACCTTTCATATAACTACCTGTGGTAATATCTCATATAACCATAGTACAAAATCACTGTTTTTTTGTAATTTGTTAGTATTTATGAGTCTATGTAAATATCCTATTCTTTATCAAACATTTAATTAACTTATTTATGGGCTTATGGTTTCCTATGTTTCTCAGTGGGCTAAATCCGTCCTTATCATTATTTATTTTGATGCTCAAATAGTCCCAGATTTGCTCTTCCTGACTACTTCTGTGTCCCTTTTTCTTGCCTTATCATTCTTTGATCATTCTCTTCTGGAAAAAAAAAAAAGATATTCCAGGCTCATCTTTTTCTTTTTCTGCCCAAGCCTGAAATGAGCCATTTACCTAAGGTGTTCCAGTCTCATTTAGTGGAAATTGGTATTTAGAAGCCAAGATCTGAGTGCTAAGTGTACTCATTGCTGTTAGGGTATCCCTGTTCCAAGTATACTGCAACTTAGGGTTAAAGTTGGAAATATATACCCACACACTGTCTAATACAACACAAACACATGTACACATTTACATCTATATTAACCCTATCTTGATAACCATGAGTTCACACCAATACCTCCAATTCCAATCCATTACCATGGGGCTCATTCAAGTTTTTTCTCTTTCTATATTTGTATCTCCCTTCCCCAGCAGTAAAATTATCATTATCTTTTTTTTTAAATTTACTGATTTAAACAATCCCTCTGTATGTGGCCATACATATAGGAGTCTCTACCACTGCCCTTTCCCCACTGTAGATGTCCTCCTAATCCCACATGGGTTCTGAGAATCTGTGCTGGGTCATACTCTCCACCCCCAACAAAGAGGATGCCAGCACTCCATGTGAAAATGTAGTTTTGGAGAGACAAAAATCCTTCCTTTCTTTCAAGAGTTTACATTCTAATGGTGGGGGAAGGGGAACAAAGAAATAAAAAGTAAAACATGAGGTAATAGTGCAGTAATAAACAACAACAGGAAAATGTGATCAGAAGTGACTGAGGTGCTGTTGTGAGTTGGTGATGCTGATTGTTCATTCTCTTCATGCACTCCCCCAACCCTTTTCTGGCTCTGTGCACATCTACAAAATGTATTATGTTGGCTCCGCGGTGACTTCCTTCCCTTTTTTCCCCTTCCTTTTGGCTGCTCTGTGTGGAACTTCCCTGACTGGGATCAAGGCTGGTTCCCTGAAGTGGGAACACGAGAGTCTTAACCTCTGGACCACCGGGGAAGTTCCACAGCCCGTTTTCTGACTGAATTCAACCAGTAGGAGATTGGGGGAGTGGGAGGAAGAATCCCTTGCCTGCTTCGGGATGTATTTTCTGGCAGCGGCCCCTCCCCTGGCTCCAGTACTTATCAGGCTCCCCAAATTCCATTTCTTCCCCTTGTCCCTTCAAGGCCCTTGGTGGTAAAACTTCTTTCTGTTACTAGCTCATGGGTGCCCCAATGGTCTGGTCTTGTCTCTTTTTATCCTGCTTACACCTTTGTTAATAATATCTTCATTAAAGTCCCTTATCATTGAGCTGGAGCCTATTTCAGGAAAAGGCTCTTTCAGGAAATGACTCTTTTTGTTTCAACAATACGGTGAATTTTTCAGGTCAATATATATTCTTATACTATATGATTTTCAAAAACTCAATTTGATCAGGAAAACATTAGCCAGGCTTGTCCTTCTGGAATTGTGTGCGAAGTGGAATCCCTCCTTGTCCTGCACCTAACCTGAGACTTCAGAAGCTTGAGTTGTGCTTTCAAGGGGATAGCACTGATCTTGGAGAGGCAGCAGTGATTGGTGGCATGAAGCGAGCTGTTAATTCCCTGCCCAGGAATTGAACCTGGGTATGCTGGATGAAAACCAGGAATCTAGTCACCAGACCAGAAAGGGTTAGAGCCTAGAGGTTAGAAGCTATTTCCCCTTGGCTCTTGCCCCTAGTGAAAAATGCATGTCTCATGGAGACAAAAACTATAAAAGCAGGAAAATCGTTTATTATTAGAGACAACACAAGTGGGAGAGCACACAGAGAAACTGTTAGGCTAGAAGCAAGGCAGAGACACACACCTGGAGAGAGAGACATGGGCATCCTCCCTAAGAGGCGGAGCACAGAAAGAGGGCGGTTGAATCATTTATATAGGGCAGTTCTTCCAGGTCTTTGTCTTCCTTCTGGCCAATCACCTTGTTTTGTCCCCCTTGGCTAATTTGTTTCAGTACCTTCCCCATAGATGTGCACACGTCTCTCAGACAATATGGATCTGGACGCAAAGGCATCTGGGAGAAGCAAGATTGATTGTGGCCTAGCATTGACCCCCGACTTTTGATCCCTGATGAGTCTTTCTGTGCATGTGTAGTGTTTCCCTTGCCGCAAGAAGGGGGAATATGTGATCTCTTGATCCTTTACTGAAACAAGGTTTAACCCCTCTCTCTTTCTGTCATGACTGTTATCTTAAGGGGTCTTCCCTGGTGGCTCAGATGGTAAAGCGTCTGCCTGCAGTGCAGGAGACCCGGGTTCGATCCCTGGGTCGGGAAGATCCCCTGGAGAAGGAAATGGCAACCCACTCCAGCATTCTTGCCTGGAAAATCCCATGGTCAGAGGAGCCTGATAGGTTACAGTCCACGGGGTCTCAAAGAGTAGGATGCAACTTCACTTTCTTTTTTCATTATCTTAAGGTGTCCGCAAAGAGACAAAGCCTGGCTATTTACCCTGTTTCTGTTGTTAGTTCCATTTAGGCAGGCAAACAGGAGGTTGATTGTAAATGCCTCACTGGGAGCCACCTATCTCTGTTTCAGGAAATGCAAACAGGATGCTAGTTTTAAGTGTCCACCTGGAGCCTGGTTGTAAACAGGAGGCCGGTTGTAAATGCCTAGCCTGGGGCCCCTGTGTTTCCTGCTCAGTATGCCGGATGTTGCGACTCTACACCTCATGGCATCCAGATTAGCCCAGAAATGCCTTTTTTGGCCTCTTTCGGGTACAGAGAGTACTGTCTTCATTAGGGTTCATCCTCAGTTGTGCATTTCTTCAGCCCTTGCCCACCTAAAGAGGGTTCTCAGCCATTCGGCGTCAGCCGAGCCCCTTCTGGGTTACGCAGGTCGTTGCAGGAGCCTACATCTTTTATTCCCATGTCTCCTTAGTGCCGGGCTTCCCTGGTGGCTCAGATGGTAAAGAATCTGCCTGAACTGCGGGAGAGTGGGTTCAGTCTCTGGGTGGGGAAGATTCCCAGAGAAGGAAATGGTAACCCACTACAATATTCTTGGCTGAAAAATTCCATGGGCAGAGGAGCCTGATGGGCATCAGTCCATGGGATGGCAAAGAGTGGGACAGGACTGAGAGACTAGCATTTTCACTTTCTTTCACTTCGTGCCAAGGACGGAGGATTCTGCAAATAATTAAAGCCCCACCCCCATCCCTCATGAAACATTTGCAAGCCTGGAGGTCTTCCCAGGATGGTCTACAATGGAAGTGAGAAAGGGCTTACCGGAAGAGTACCTTGCTAGAGCTTCCGTGTGGTTAGTCGCTCAGTCGTGTCTGACTCAGAGTAGCCCGCCAGGCTGCTCTGTCCATGGGATTCTCAAGGCAAGAATATTGGAATGGGTTGCTATGCCCTCCTCCAGGGGATCTTCCCAACCCAGGGATCGAACCCAGGTCTCTCACATTGCAGGTGGATTCTTTACCATCTGAGCCACCAGGGAAGCCCACAGCTTCTGTGAGTATGATTCAAATATTTCCTCAGCAAGATTGAAGAACATTAAAGGAGTTTGCATTGTTTCCCGTGTTTGGCTTTATCAGTGTCAACAGCCTTATAGAAGTAGGAAGCTGTAGATTGAGAGAAGGAAAGAAAATATCCTGCAGAATAAGAACAGGAAAAAAAAAATTCATGCATGTAATTGTTCCAAATTTAATGCCTCCCTGGTAAATTCTGCATTTGAATTTCTGTTTAGCACTGATAGGAGGATTGCCTTTAGGGGACAGGAGGAAGGGAGCAGGGAAGAATTCGGCTTCCGTTTAGATTTAGGGAACTACAGTGGACTTGAAGCAGAATGGAATTCATCAAGAAACCCACGTGTACTTGCACTTGGGGAGGCTTTTTACAAATCTGGTGGGAATGTTATTCCTGATCTCAGGAGAGGAATCTGTGGTGTTTCTATAGTATTTTCTAGAATCATATATATATAGACAGCCAAGTAAACCAAGAAGGCTAAAGTAATGGAGCCTCTTCAACCACAAATAGCGCCCTCTCCCTCTCTCTCAGATGAAACAACACTGAAAGCTACATGTTCTCACAAAATTAATTTCTTCCTTGTTTTGTCCCAAATTTAACTATCTAGTCCTCTGTTGAGCATTAAAAGAGGTAATTTGAGGTACTGTGATCCCACTTTTCTAGATTAGAGAAATACTATACTCTGGATAAAGAAGAAAACGTTTGAAGGTGTTTTTCCCATCAGGGATCAAACCCAGGCCTCCTGTAGTGGAAGCTTAACCATTGGACCACCAGGGAAGTTGACACATCTTATAAATAACATTGCTTATTATTGTTAACGATCATCTCAAATGCAGTCTAGAGTGTGAGACTGTGCCATGGAGTCAGTCAGCCTATGTTCAAATTCCTGTTCCTTTCCTATTTAGCTATAGGATCTTGGGCATATTTCTTAACCTCTCTGAGCCTGTTTCCTCAAGTGAAAAGTGATGATACTAAAGCTATCCACCTCCACATGAAGATTAAATACATGTGGATTTTGCAAAGCACTTAGAACAGTGCTTGACCCACCGTGAGCACCTGAGAACTCAGCAAAACAGAACCTCTGAAGGTGCACTGTAATTGTCTTCCACACAGTG
Source organism: Madoqua kirkii (assembly GCA_006408675.1). Taxonomy (NCBI): domain Eukaryota; kingdom Metazoa; phylum Chordata; class Mammalia; order Artiodactyla; family Bovidae; genus Madoqua; species Madoqua kirkii. The sequence goes on from SJYC01113888.1 coordinate 26,444, forward strand.
GGCATCCCAGAAGCTCAACTGTACTCTCTTAAGAGAGCAGGGAGAATCGCAGATGGTGGTTTCCAGGCTTCCTTTTTCCCATTCTGCGGCATAAGTGTGATTTTCCACCCTCACAGCCCAAGTGATAGCTCCTTCAGATGAGGCTAAGTGTCAGCCATAGTAGGTTTTGTGGCAGAAGCTTTAACTACTTCATTTTACAGTGGAGGCTTCTGCAGAAAAAGCTTCTCTTTCTATGAATGGCTTCCTCTCACTGCACCTTTGTGGATGAGGTCTCATGGTGGGATCGGCTCATTTTCTGGAGCTAAATAAACATTCGTTCCCACTAGCCCCACAGTGCTAGTGCCGCTAGTAATGAGCGGGAGCATTGCCCACCACTGCCGATGCCATTAGGGACGCCCTGGTAGGGTTGTGTTGATTGCCAGGGGGGATGTCAGAGGCAGAGAAAGCACAGCTGGGGCTTTCCGCCCCCAGCAGATCGTGTCATGCAAGCAGCCAGAGGAATCATTTTTAGACTAGTGAAGTCAGGACATAAATTCTAAGGGGAATAAAAATGGGTGCGATAAAGGCTTTGAGGTCTGTGATTTAGAGTCGTTTTTCAGGTTTCTGAGATGTTGAATAAATTAGCTAATATGACAATGCAATTGAAAGGACACTTCGTAAGAGAGTAATAGCTTGAGCAGCTCTGTATTAAGGAATGATCTCTGAGTTGGTTTTGCTGTCAGAGTTTGCACTTTCTGGCCGAAGCCTACACTCTGCATGCTCAGTAAATATGCATTTAAGTGCTTACCCGTGGGCGAAGTCTTCAGAGTGAATAGGGCCCATGGCAGTGCAATATGCATAGCATAAATGTGACAAAATCCACTGGTCCCTGGACTATAACACCAAAGCAGCCTCTGCAGATACTCTGAGCTTTTGCACAGCCGTCTGGTTGGCAAGAATGCTGAACTGATACCAACATGAGATTGTTATAGGAACAGTTGATTCTCTGAATTTGCTTAAGGTAGACTGGACTATCCAATGCAAAGTGTTTGTAGGTGCTGATTTTAGATAAGGATATTTTTGGCTAGATGGACTGAGATTTGCAGATAGATGGATGTCCTAGTCTCTCCTCTTCATGCAAAGCACTAGAAAGCCAGTCAGGCTAGCACAAGCCAGAGCAGAATTTAGCGGAAGGATTTGGGGATATGTCGTGGTGTCTAAACCAATCTTCTTTCTCTGGACTATAACACCAAAGCAGCCTCTGCAGATACTCTGAGCTTTTGCACAGCCGTCTGGTTGGCAAGAATGCTGAACTGATACCAACATGAGATTGTTATAGGAACAGTTGATTCTCTGAATTTGCTTAAGGTAGACTGGACTATCCAATGCAAAGTGTTTGTAGGTGCTGATTTTAGATAAGGATATTTTTGGCTAGATGGACTGAGATTTGCAGATAGATGGATGTCCTAGTCTCTCCTCTTCATGCAAAGCACTAGAAAGCCAGTCAGGCTAGCACAAGCCAGAGCAGAATTTAGCGGAAGGATTTGGGGATATGTCGTGGTGTCTAAACCAATCTTCTTTCTCTGGTAGCTCAGTCAGTAAAGTATCTACCTGCAGTTCAGGAGACCAGCTTCCATCCCAGGGTCAGGAAGATCCCCTGGAGAAGGAAATGGCAACCCACTCAAGTATTCTTGCCTGGAAAATCTCATGGACCGGCGAGCCTGGCAGGTAACAGTTCATGGGTTTGCAAGAGTCAGACATGACTTAGTGACTAAACCACTACCAAGGTGTCTAAGGGGAGGTGGCACTGGAATTAGGAATCAGGAACCCAGGTGATTTTTATCTCTGCCTTTTGAAAGCTACGTGAACTCTCATTTCTGCTTCTCTCTGCACATCTGAGTCTTGTCCTTGACACAAATCTCTGCAGCCTTGCACCTACCCTGATAAGCAATAAAGTTAAATATAAAAGGTCTAATAATGTTTTAGAAATGAGGAGATATAGCTAAACAAATCTAAGGAAAAGAGGCCTCTGACCAAAAAAGAAAAAAGGTAGAACCCAGAGTTCAAGAAAAATGAAGAAATATTCAGATTTCCTTGGCATCAGTTGGCATCACTAGGAGGGAAGAAACGTCCAGATCCCCCAGCAATAATACCTTGAGAGTGGAGGGAGCCAGGATTATCAAACCACTCTGAGTGAGGCACCAGGCAGGAACCTGGTGGAGTCAAGAGGGAGCTGAAGGAAGAGAGACTCTTACATTGTATAAATGCTGAAATCAGGTCTGTGTGTTTGAGAAATTTTTGACTGTTCTGCTAACTCAGGTCTAGGCAATATGGGTAATAAATTGGACATGTCCTTGCAGCTTCACCTAGTTTTATAGTTGACATTGCTACTAGAGAAAGCTGGCCTAGAAAAGGTGAAAAATACTCTGTAAAAATGAAGGTTACTTCACTGGTGATCCAGTGACTAAGACTCCACACTTCCAGTGCAGATGATGAAAGACAAGAGTTTCATCTCTGAATCAGGAAACTAGATTCCCTGTGTGCAACTAAAGACCCTGTGTGCTGCAACTAAGACCCAACAAATGTTGAGTGCAGTTCCCTGTGCTATACAGTAGGCCCTTATTGGTTAGTTTATATATTGTAGTGTATATATGTTAATCCCAGACTTTAATTTATCCTTCCCTTGCTCCTTTGGTAACCATACATTTCTTTTCTATGTCTGTGGGTCTATTTCTGCTTTGTATCTTCTTTTTAAAAGATTTTAAATTTATTGTTTAACTGAAGGACAGTTGCTTTAAGTACCTTCCTGTTTAGATTCCACATATTGCAGTAGAATGTAAGTGATAGCATATGATATGCTATTTGTCTTTGGCTTAACTTGACATGATAATCTCTAGGTTCATCCCTGTTGCTGCAATGACATTATTTCATTCTTTTTTACGGGTAAGCAACATTCTATTGTGTATGTATACTACATCTTTATCCATTCAGCTGTGGATGGACATTTAGGTTTCTTTTATGTCTTGGCTATTATAAATAGTGCTGCTATCAACACTGGGGTACATGTATCTTTTCAAGTTATAGCTTTCTCTGGATATGTGCCCAAGAATGGGATTGTTGGATCATATGATAGCTCTATTTTTAGCATTTTAAGGAGCCTCCATACTGTTTTCCATAGTGGCTATACTAATTTACATTCCTGCCAACAGTGTAGGAGGGTTCCTTTCCCTTCACACTTAAAACAATTTTTTAAATTTTACTTTATTTTGCTTTACAATACTGTATTGGTTTTGCCATATATTGACATGAATCAGCTACGGGTATACATGAGTTCCCAATCCTGAACCCTCCTCCCCCTCCCACCTCATTCCCTTCACACTTTCTCCAGCATTTATTATTTGTAGACTTTTTGATGATGGTAATTCTGACTAGAGGGAGGTGATACCTCGTTGTATTTTTGATTTGCATTTTAGAGGGTAAAAGTTTGATGAAGTAAGGATATGTATGTAATTTCATGATATTGCCTAGAAATACTTATTAATTACAAAGTGGGAAAGAGTGATTTATACAGTGGAGAAACCTGACAAATACCACCTTAATCAAATGACCAAAGTTAGTATCACTTGTCATGACACAAATTTACCATCTGATAATATGCAGTGAGAAGAACACAACATCACTTTTGTAGTATTCCTGAACAAAACACATCACGTGAAACTATTCATGAGAAAACACCAGATAAACCCATGTTGAGAGACATTCTACAAAATAACTATCCTGTAATCTTCAAAAGTTTCAAGGTTATAAAGCATAAGGGAAGTCTGAGGAACTATTCCAGGTTGAAAGAGACTAAAGAGATGATAGTTTTATGCAACATGTCACCTGAATTGGATCTTTTAGTTTTCTAAAGGATATTATTGAAGCAATTAGCAAAACTTGGAATGAGTCTTTATATTAGATGGTGATAATGTGTAATGTTAATTTTCTGATTGTATTTTGGTTACATATGGGGAATGTCCTTGTTTGTAAATATTATACCACCAAGCATTCAAGTATGTTGGGGCATCCCATTGGCAACTTATTTGGAAACGGTCAGGAAAACAAAAGGTTCTTTGTCCTAGTTTTACACATTTCTTTGCATTTAAAATTATTTCTAAGTTACAAAATTATCTGGACAAAAACTGAAGGGAAAATAAAGATATTTTATTGGCCAAACAAAAACAGAGTTCACTATCAGCAAGCCCACTAAAATTTTAGAATTCTCAAGAAGTTTTTCTTTTCCAGGTAAGATGAAAAAGATCTTAGGTGAAAGGTTAGAAGTACATTAATGAATAAAACACGAACAAAGGGATAAATAAATGGTTAATCTAGGAGAATATCAACTGTAGAATTTCAAAGTAAAACGCATGACAATAATAACAGATAAATTGGAGGAAGATATGTGGAGTTAAATGTTCTAAAAAGTTACTGAATTTTCTGGAGGATTAAATTGGTTATATTAGATTTTGGTAAGTCATGAATGCATAATTTTTAATGTACACACTAAATGTAAAAGAACAGAAAAATAATATAGAACTTCAAAGTATGTAAGAAAATAAAATGATAAAAAACACACAGTCTGGCTTCCCTGATGGGTCAGTTATAAAGAATCCGCCTGCCAATGCAGGAGACATGGGCTCAATCCCTGATGCGGGAAGATCCCACATGCCCAGAGCAACTAGGCCTGTGTGCCACAATTATTGAGCCTGTGCTCTTGAGCCCGGAAATCACAGCTTCTGAGACTGCATGCCCTGGAGCTCGGGCCCTGCAACTAGAGAAACCACCACAAGAAGAGAAGCCTGTGTACCACAGCTAGAGAGCAGCCCTTGCTTGCCGCAACTAGAGAAAAGCCCACGCAGCAACAAAGACCCAGCACAGCCATAATACATATATTATAAATAAACAAAATGCTCAGTCAGTCCAAGAAGAAGGCAAAAAAAAAAAAAAAAGAAAAAGGAACATAAAACATGAAACAAGAATCAAGCACATAATATTTAATCCAAATATATCAGCATTTACATGAATTGTATATGGATTATATTATTGTAAACATATTACAATAATATATTTGTATACATATTAATTGTATATGTATAATTTACAATTATATTAATTGCAAATGCCTCAGTTCTTTTAACAAAGGTTATCAGACTGGATAAAAAACAAACAAAACCTAACTATCCACTATTTACAAGAGACACTTAAAAACCTAAGGATACAAAAAAATCTGAGAATCAAAGGACAGTAAAATAATACTTTGTTAAACAGATGAGACAGCTGTGTGGCTGTGTATTGAACAACATGGATTTGTTTTAGGGCAAAAGCATAACTAGAAATAAAATGGTCACTTCATGATAGTTACTGGTTCAGTTCACTAGGGTGGTACGATAAATCTACCTTGAATATATTAAAATATGTTAAAAAGTTGACAGAAGAAAGAGAAACGAGAAACTGGTAAATCCATAATAACAGGCTATTTTAATGCATCAGTTCATTCGGTCGCTCAGTTGCATCCGACTCTTTGTTGAGACAGCTGTGTGGCTGTGTATTGAACAACATGGATTTGTTTTAGGGCAAAAGCATAACTAGAAATAAAATGGTCACTTCATGATAGTTACTGGTTCAGTTCACTAGGGTGGTACGATAAATCTACCTTGAATATATTAAAATATGTTAAAAAGTTGACAGAAGAAAGAGAAACGAGAAACTGGTAAATCCATAATAACAGGCTATTTTAATGCATCAGTTCAGTTCGGTCGCTCAGTTGCATCCGACTCTTTGTGATCCCATGGACTGCAGCATGCCAGGCTTCCCTGTCCATTGCCAACTCCTGGAGTTTACCCAGACTCATGTCCATTGAGTCACTGATGCCATCCAACCATCTCATCCTCTGTTGTCCCCTTCTCCCACCTTCAATCTTTCCCAGCACCAGGGTCTTTTCAAATGAGTCAGTTCTTTGCATCAGGTTGCCAGAGTATTGGAGTTTCAGCTTCACTATCAGTCCTTCCAATGAACATTCCGGGTTGATTTCCTTTAGGATGGACTGGTTGGGTCTCCTTGCAGTCCAAGGGACTCTCAAGAGTCTTCTCCAACACCACAGTTCAAAAGCATGAACTCTTTGGTGCTCAGCTTTCTTTATAGTCCAGCTCTCACATCCATACATGACTACTGAATAAAACATAGCTTTGACTAGATGGACTTTGTTGGCAAAGTAGTCTCTGCTATTTAATATGCTGTCTAGGTTGGTCATAACTTTTCTTCCAAGGAGTAAGTGTCTTTTAATTTCATGGCTGCAGTCACCATCTGCAGTAATTTTGGAGCCCAGAAAAATAAAGTCTGTCACTGTTTTCACTCTTCCCCCATCTATTTGCCATGAAGTGATGGGACCAGATGCCATGATCTTAGTTTTCTGAATGTTGAGTTTTAAGCCAACTTATTTCTCCTGGCATTCTTGATTCCTGCTTGTGCTTCATCCAGCCCAGTGTTTTTCATGATATACTTTGTATATAATTTAAATAAGCAGGGTGACAATATACAGCCTTGACGTACTCCTTTCCCTGTTTGGAACCTTTCCCTATTTAATGCGTGTCTCTCAATAATTGACAGGACAACAGGACAAAAATCAAGAAGCGCCTGAAAGATTTTGAATGACACAATGAACAAACTTAATTTAATGAACATATCAGTATATACAACATTGCATCCAATAACTGCAGGATACATATTCTTTTCAAGACCAAGTAGTGTTTACCAAACTTGGAGATATCATAGTAATCTTTGACAGACTTAAAATGACTTAAATAATACTGTGTGTTTTGTGACCACAATGCAATTATACCAGAAATCAGTAGCAAAAGATAACTAGAAAATAAATCCCCTTGTGTATGCAAATTGTATAAGGTGTCTTTAGTTAGGTTATCCTGCAAGTAAACAACCTCAGACTCTCCTTGACTTACTAACACATTTCTTTTCCATTCATGTTAATGTTTTTGATGTTGCAGCTCTGCTCTGCCCAAGCTATGGGTTAGCCTCAGGCCTGCTTTCCATATCTTTTTCTTCTGGGATCCAGGCTGAAGAAGGCATCTCTAAGTGGGACATACCTTTCTGTGGCAGAAGGCACTGGAGTGCAAACCCCCGAGCCAAACCACACAATTTAGTGTAAAAGCTGTGCTCCTATATAGCATACATGTAACAGTCCTTGGGCCCAAGAAAGCCACATGGTCAAATCCAGCGTGCATGGCTATGTATTATCCTATTACAGTTTAGGAGGGAATGACTAATTGAGAAAAATAATATATCTACATCTTAAATTAAGAAATCCATATCTCTGTAACCCAGGATTCAAAGAAGAAACCACAATGGGCATTAGGTAAAAAATTGAATTGCTAATTAAAAAACCCAGCATATTAAAACCCTAGAATGCAGCTAAAGCAATTCATAGAGGAAAATATATACATAAATGCATATGTTAAAAATGAAGAAAGACTGAAAGTCTTTGGGATAGGCACTCACCACCTTAGGAAGTGAGAAAAAGACACTCCACAGTAGTTGTGTCTTAGGAGGATATTGAGTGGCTGGGGGACAGGAGTAGAAAGAATTATTTTTCACTGTATATCCTTTTTATCTTTTAAATTTCATATCATATGCACTTACAATTTTTTTAGGAAAACACAGTATTGAATATGGCTTATAATGTATTCATTCCTTATATACATTTGGCTTGAGGGGCTTGAAAGGAAAAAGAACAAAAAGAAACCAGTTTAGGAATAAGAAGGGAGGTGTAATGTAACCATTGTACAAAACAGAAAGATCAGAAGAATTTTGAGAGACTGTGACATGCAACTCTATGGCCGCAAACTTGAAGCCTTAAAGGAAAGGATTATTTCCTATCAACATACAGTCAAATGTGACCCAAGAAGAAATGAAAAACCAGAATAGATTACTTATCATAGGAGAAATCAGAAAGATGATTCAAAATTTACTATTTAAAAAATCTACTTTTTAGGACTTCCCTGATGGATGGTACAGTGGATAGGAGTCCACCTGCCAGTTCAGGGGTCACAGGTTCGATCCCTGGTCCAGGATTCCACATGTCGTGGAACAACTAAGCCTGTGGGCCGCAACTACTGAGCCCTGGTGCTGAAAACACTGAAGGCCATGTGCCTAGAGCCCATGCTGCACAAGAGAAGCCACTGCCCCGAGTGCAACTAGAGAGGAGCCCCTGCTTGCCACTACTGGAGAAAGCCTGGATGCAGCAGGGCAGACAGTGCAGCCGGAAATAAACAAATAAAAACCTACCTTAAAAAATGGGGGCCAGACAGATTCCAAGCTGAATGTACTACCTAACCTTTAAAGAATGGATGATTCTGAAGTTATTTAAAATATCCCAGTCTATAGAAAAAAGGTAAAATCCTCCAATTTGTTTCACAAAGCCAGTATAATTTTACGACGAAAACCTGATAAAGGTAGAGCAAAAGTAGAATTATAGAGTGATCTCACTAATGAATATGTGTTTGCAGAAATCTTAAATAAAGTATCAGCATGTAGAATCAGGCAAACAGAGCCTAGATCTCTCTCTCATTCACACACATACACACACACACACACACACACACACACACACACACACACAATAAATTCCGTGATTTAAATAATGGAGAAAAACTTTATGATCATATCAGTAGCTTCAAACATGCATTTGATAAAGTTTATCTCATTCCTAATAAAATTCTAATAGTAATAGAATGAAACAAATATGTAGAAAGCTATCTACCAAAAGGGCTTCCGTGGTGGCTCAGTAGTGCCTGTCAATGCAGGAGATGCAGGTTTAATCCCTGGATTGAGAAGATGCCCTGGAGAAGGAAATGGCGACCCACTCCAGTATTCTTGCCTGGGAAATCCCATGGACAGAGGAGCCAGGCGGGCTATAGTCCATGGGGTCACAAAGAGTTGGATATGACTTAGCAATGAAACAACAACAACAAATTTACCAAAAACTAACAGTAAATACTATCATTCATGGTGAAATGTGAAAATAATTTCTGTTAAAATCACCATTATAATTTGACTGGCAAATCCAATAACAAGAGAAAAGTTATCTTTTTGTTCCTGATGATATGATTACATACTTAGAGAAACTGAGAGCCTCTGGTTAAAAAAAGATAATTTGGTACTGGGGATAGATTTTAAATAAAGATCAGGAACTTCACTAAATGTGTAAATGGGAAAAGTATTGCATTTATAATAGCAACAAAAATAATGAAATACTTTGATAAAAATCTAATAAGACATAGGACCTGGATAAAGAAAAGTACAAAATATTATTATTACTAGTATAAAACCACTAAAGTCTGAATAAGTGCAAAGTTCTTGGATATAAAGATAATATTTAGATTTAGATGTCAATTCTCCACAAAATAGTATGTACACTTATACAATTCCACTTATGATGCTCATAGGTTTTTTTCTTAATTAGATAAAAAAATCTTAAACTTTACACAAAGGATAACTGAGATACATGGGGAAAAATATCAGATATTGGAACTTATTAATATAAGAATTGATGTTGCTTTAGGAATTGTTAGAGCAGTGGACCACAACTGAGAATTCAGAATTGGTGCACATAAGAGGTTAATACATACTAAAGGACATTTGAATTTAGTAGATAAAGGATGAACATTTTTAAATGATGTTGGTTCACCTGGTTATTCTGCCAGAAGAAAGTAAATTTGAACTTCTATCTTACTTCAGATCCACAAATAAATTCCAGATAGAAAAAAAGATAAATATAAAAAATAAAATATTTTATGAGATAATTTAGGAGGCTACATATATTTCCTAAAGATCAAGGAGATCTCTTTCACTAAGACTAGGAATCCAGAAGTTATAAAGAAAAGATAAATATATTGGACTAAAATATTTTAAAACCATTTATATTATAAATGGTATCATGAACTAAGTTAATGGGCAAATAGTGATATCTGTAATGTGATGATAGAAATAATTTCTATAACCCTAACAAATTTCTACTCATATAAATTGACAAGAAAAATACTAAGTAATGCAATAGAAAAGTGAGCAACAGATATGAAGAGAAAATTCACTCAGCAAGTCCAAATATTCTCTGCCATATAAAAATATGCTCAGATTTCTTGATGGTCAGGACAAGGCCATAGGTAGCACCTTCCCATAAACTGGAAAAGGTCAGGGCCCTTCCTCTACACTGAAAACAGTAAGGATGCTTACTTTTACAAGCCATTTGTGGGCAGGAATTCAGCCATGACAAAGTGTGTACAAGCTGTATAATGCATGCAGTGGGCTGGACTAAGAGAAATGCAAATTAATAATGGAATATTGCTCTATATCCATTAACCTGGCAAAACTTGAGCTATGGTACCTGTTGCCAGCAGGGATGTGGGGGAAGTATGCTCTCATGCATTGGAGTTGTAAAGCGTTCCAGCCCTTTTGGAAGGCAATCTGGAAATATCTATTAAAATTAAAAATACATATTCCCCTTGACCCCAGAATCCTACTCCTAGGAATCTATTCCATAAAAATAAAAGTGCTAATTTGTAAGGACATGTGTACGAGAATGTTTATTGCAGCGTTGTTTGTAGCTGCCAAGAACTGGAAACATGGTGAATGGCCATTAATCAGGGAATGGCTGAAAAATTAAAATATATTACTCCATAGAATATTACATGGCAATTAAATGGAATGAATTATAGCCTTGCCAGATGTCTGACAGAGATTTCCATGAGATACTGGTTAGTGAGGAGAAAAAGATGCAAAATGAGTGTCATGTGATGACATTATGGTAAAAAACAACCAAAAAGCCCTCCTTAATATGTGGGAATCTATGAATATGCATGTGTGAGTGTGTATGATAACAAAAAGGAACCTAAATGCACTCTAGGTTATTAATGTTGAAGAAAGTGAGGAAAAGAGGGAAAAAGTCCATGATAAAAACAGCAATCCCATTCAGGTAAAATTGTGGGAATATCTGTTCCTAGGTGTGTACATATATGTGCATGTAAATACAGCAAAGGAAGTTCACCTCAGTGTTACTGGTTAAGATGGTGAGATTTCAGTGGACTTTTATTTTCGTGATGGTTTCTTTATATATTGTTCCAATTCTTTATAATGGACGTGTATTATTTTTATATCCAGGAAGAAGATGAAATTATTTTCACTTTGAAAATAAAAATGACAAAACTCAAATAAACCCCAAACCAGAAATACTAATATGACCCAGTAACACACACATTCTTATTTATAGTTGGCTGGAGGGGACTCAGCCTGAAAGGGGGATGGAAAAGAATGAACACAGCGAAGGTCTATCGCTCTGAAGTATTGCCTCCATCGCCGATTACGGGGCAGCTGGGAAAATGTTTAAAGTCACACATGTATTAGTTGCAGCATCTCTTTTTGATGGTTGCCTTGTGTCAGCAGAATTATTTGCTGCTTTTTGTAAACTTTCAGTGGAAGTTTTATATTTTGGTATTTGTTTTTTCCTTTATGAAAGAACACACGGAGTGGAGAGTCATGAGAGGGCTGTGTAAGGAAGAGACTGGGAGGCCTCTCTAGCAGTTGGGGTCACCTCTCTTCGAAGCTGATGCTTTGAAGCCATACAATTTTTTTGTTTTTGGCTGCACAGTGCTGGGTGTGAGATCTTCGTTCCCCAACCAGGTATCGCACTGCGCCCCCTGCAGGGGACGCACGAAGTGGTAACTACTAGACTACAAGGCAAGTCCCCAGAGTATAGCTTTATCCGTTTAAGAAAGAGGCACTGAAACATGTATACTGTCATAGAAGAAAGGAAGCGCCAGTCTATGTTCAATACAGGATACAGGATGCTTGGGGCTGGTGTACGGGATGATCCGGGGAGATGGTGTGGGTTGGGAGGTGGGAGGGGGCTTCGGCATTGGGAGATCGTGTACACCTGTGGCTGATTCATGTCAATGTATGGCAAAACCAATACAGTATTGTAAAGTAGAATAAAGTATTAAAAGAAATTAAATAAGCAGGGTGACAATATACAGCCTTGACGTAAAAAAAAGAAAGAAAGAAAGAAAGAGTTTTCCTCCCTGCTTTCCAGATGGTTGATGAAAATGGCATTTGTGTGATGTTACAAACCCAGAATTGCACATTTTAGGTTGAGAATGAAATTCACTTCGGTGTTTTGGACTTGAGAGAAGAGTTATTTGGACTGGGGATTAGAGATTGGGAAACGTTGACCTAGATTTAAGTCAGTGTTGGTAGTTAGCCTGGGTTTACTTTTACTCAGTTATTCTTTCACAACTGAGAAATCTTTCCTGCCCATAAAGTGAGCTGTCCTGAGAGTATGTCTAAGAGCTGTTGAGAGATTTAAATGGGTTCATTATGGGTAAAGTGATTTAGAATAGGGCCTGTACCTGGGAAGTGCATCATAAGTACTGCTCTTACTGTTTTTACTGGTATTACTATGAATCTTTTCTTATAGGGTGGGCTTGACTGCTTGCACGGTGCACTTTTTTTTTTTTTTTTGGAAATGGCTAATAATACATGTCATTGATGTAATTTAAGATTGAGATGCTATGTGAATTACTTTCTGTATAATACTTCATCCAATGCTGTGAACTTGAGGGCACTAAATTCTATTTGGTGGCAAAATTAAATCAATGGTTACTTACAGTCACCACATAATGACACTTAAGGATTTAATAAGATATAAAAAATACTTCTGATTTCCTTCAGTAAATGGGATTTTCAATAAAATCGTGTGTTACTGATGCTTGACTTGGGATAAGACACATGGCAAGTACAGGTCTGTGGGGATGTGTTGTGCTCAGTTGCTCAGTCATCTTAGACTCTTTGCGACCCCGTGGACTGTTTCCTGCCAGGCTCCTCCATCCATGGGATTCTCCAGGCAAGAATACTGCAGTGGGTTGCCATGCCCTCCTCTGTGGGAGTTAAGTTCAGTTCAGTCGCTCAGTCATGTCCGACTCTCTGCGACCCCATGAATCACAGCATGCCAGGCCTCCCTGTTCATTACCATCTCTCAGAGTTCACTCAGAGTCACGTCCATCGAGTCAGTGATGCCATCCAGCCATCTCATCCTCGGTCGTCCCCTTCTCCTCCTGCCCTCAATCCCTCCCAGCATCAGAGTCTTTTCCAATAAGTCAACTCTTCGAATGAGGTGGCCAAAGTACTGGAGTTTCAGCTTTAGCATCATTCCTTCCAAAGAACACCGAGGGCTGATCTCCTTCAGAATGGATTGGTTGGATCTCCTTGCAGTCCAAGGGACTCTCAAGAGTCTTCTCCAACACCACAGTTCAAAAGCATCAATTCTTCGGTGCTCAGCCTTCTTCACAGTCCAACTCTCACATCCATACATGACCACAGGAAAAACCATAGCCTCGACTAATCGGACCTTAGTCGGCAAAGTAATGTCTCTGCTTTTGAATATGCTATCTAGGTTGGTCATAACTTTTCTTCCAAGGAGAAGCGTCTTTTAATTTCATGGCTGCAGTCACCATCTGCAGTGATTTTGGAACCCCCCAAAATAAAGTCTGACACTGTTTCCACTGTTTCTCCATCTATTTCCCATGAAGTGATGGGACCGGATGCCATGATCGTCGTTTTCTGAATGTTGAGCTTTAAGCCAACTTTTTCACTCTCCTTTTTCTCCTTTTCCCCTCTGTGGGGATACCTAGCACTTTTTGTCAAGAGTGTCTTTTTCTAATAATTAAAAAAAGAATTTTCTGATGAGTAGTGACAGAGGATCTCTCCTTGTCAGACCCCTTTGAGCTCTGTTCCTGATTAGGAAGTCAAATAAAGTCATTCTTGCCATTTGAAAAAAAAGGACTCCTTTACAATATCACACACTGAGGATGAGTTAAGGGGTTTTGCTCTTGGGTTGGGTGTTCTGTTTCATCCACCTATAACGTCCTGTCACCTATGTGACTTCTATAGTTCCGAAAGCAGAGTCTTAGAAGACCATTACTAACACTGTACCTCCTCCCTCCCTCGAGTTCTGGATGAGCTATTTTGACCCACCCACTGGGAGAGCACTCCTGGCGTTGGAAGGTCAGGAGCCCTGAAAAGAAGGCAGGAGATGAGAAGGCCTCATTCCTCCTGCATTAGCTGTGAGTCGGCAAAAGAAACCCCCTGCAGGGCTCCAGAGTTTAAAAGCACCCTGGTGCTTAATGGCAATTGTGTGAGTGCAGAACAAATGCTGGAGGACTCTGCCCCTCTCCAGCCTTATTCCATTCCTTATTCCATTTCTGTGAAAATAGAAACCTAGTCAAATGTGCTGACCAGTGGTAGCCTGAATTTTTACTCCTAGGGCTCAACTGACTGCCTCACTTTTGGCAATGCTGAGTAAGTTCCAGCTCGTGTTTGGCATGTCTCCTGAAGGGCTCTGTCTGGGCACAGATTTGTAACACTTTCCTAGCAGCACTGACTTCCAGGCAGCGCTAGTGGTTAAGAATCCGCCTGCCAATACAGGAGACTCAAGAGACGTGAATTCGATCCCTGGATCCAGAAGATCCCTTGGAGTAGGAAGTAGCAACCTGCTCCAGTATTATTCTTGCCTAGAAAACTCCATGGACAGAGGAGCCGGGTGGGCTACAGTCCATGGGTTGTGGAGTCAGACAGCTGAACACACCAAGCAGCACTATGTGCCCTTGTTGCATTTAAGACATCTGGTCGCCCTTTAGTCTCTTGGTCCTGGAAAGATTGGGAACAATTTTGTGAGTTCTTAGTCTGTGCTCTGGGAACCTCTCTCCAGACTGTTTGAGGCATAAATGTCTGTGACTTCTAGGCCAAATGAATAGTCATCGGATGTATCACCCATCAGGAGACATGGCCTGTGGGGCTTTTCCAAAAGGCAGGGCAGGGCATCTCAGGCCATTCTGGATATTCAGTTTCAGGCAATTGACCATTCGTTCAGGGGACATAAATACAGGCTGTAGATACAACTTGCATTCTCATAGAAAGAAGTAGAAGGTGGTGTAGATTTGGTGAAGAAACTAACATGGTGTGTGTCATATATCACAGTGAAGTCGTATAGGGATTATCTTTCTCATTTCTCAAAGTAGGCAGACTGCAGTTTCCAGTGCATTGCTGACTGTCTCAGCAATTGTCACACTCTGATCAAAGTAGTTCATTGCTTGCTGGGGCTGTTTTTTTTTTTTTTTTCTTTTTCCTTAAGGAAAAATCGTTGCAGTCTTCCTGCCTAAAACTGGTATAGCCAGGGAATATTTGGTCCATATACTGTCAACTCCACTGAATGTAAGTTTCTGGCAACAAAAGAAACTGGATTGGCAAGCAATTTGAGGTAAGTCCATGTGGTTATTTTTTCTTCACCTCACAGTGAATCATAGATCTGATGCCAGAACAGCTTTGGAACTAGGCATTTCCCCCCCATCTGACGCAGGAGGGATGATAAATAGATCAACCATATTTTACTGCTCTAACAGTATGGGGGATCATGGGTAACTTTTTCTCAGAGGAAAGCCATGTTCCCCATCTCTCCCAGCTTTGCAGATGGACTCACCAAAGCTCAGACAGGAAAAGGTGACCTGCTTTTACAACAGCATGCCCATTTGGTTGACCCAATGGAGCAGTTCCTTAATTTCAAACAGGTGATCCTGCCATGGTTCTTACTCAACTGCATCACTCAGAAAACATCCTAAAATGTGGAACAATCAAGTTTTTAATTGCTGTTTCCATTTGACAGGTGGCATATTCATTACATGTCAAATCCTGATGTGGCATTAATTCAGGACTCTTTGCCATTGACCTATTGTCATTAAATCATTCAACAAACATCTTATGAATACCTACGATGCTCCTAAACCTCATGACAGTAGGACTCACTTGTATCATCTTGATGCTTTTTCAACCCTCTTCTGCCTTGGAAGGTATCTATGTAAACATTGCTGGTTTGGCAGTTTCTTCCAGGGCTGGAACCCTCCATGATTCCAAACGTTGCTGCTTTCAAAGTCTGTCTTCCCTATGAAATGACACTAGAGGGCGCTCAATTGCCAGTAACAAATTTGGGCGAGTGGACTCCGCGCAGTCTTTCGAGACTTCGGTTTTATTCTTTTCAGTAAAGAACAGTGGCACAACTCCATCCTCCTCCTAATGGGGTGTCAAAAGAGAAGGCACTTCTCTTTTGGTGGACTAGATGGAATAGATGTTGGTTTCCATTCCGGCTTTCTCTCTGAAAATCCAGGCTTTTGAACTATCCCTGTTAACAGTGAGTAACTTGCTAGTACACACATCCTGGATATTAACATTTAATTACATCCTCTTGTCGTCCACCACATCCACATCTAATCCTTAGATATCCCAAAAGGAAATTCTTGAAAAGACGGACTCCATCCATTATAAACTCAAAGACTTGACCGACAAACTAATTTGGCTCTCATTTTGCTTTGGGTTAATGTGCTTTTCCTTGTACAAGGCACATCTTGCCTCCCATTTTGGCTGGGGATTATCTGGCTTCATGGAGGAGGAAATGGCAACCCACTCCAGTATTCTTGCCTGGAGGGTCCTATGGACAGAGAAGCCTGGCGGGCTACAGTCCATGGGATCGCAAAGAGTCAGACATGACTGAACACTCTGGTTCTAGTGGACCACACGTTATTTGCCTCTGACTCCCCCTAACCCCACCATCCCTTATCTTCTGTTCTTGCTCTTCCTTGTACCTCTTAAGCACCACCCAGGACTCAACCTTTCATACTCTTCCTAAGGAGAAGGAGAAATATTTCTCAGGTGCTTACATCATCAGTTGCTTTTCCTTATGGCACTTAACACTATGACATGAATGTCTTTCCGGAAACCCTTAAGGGCAGGTATCTGATATTTCCATTTTACAGATGAAGAAACTGAGGTTCAGGATTAAGTCATAGGCCAGAGTTTGTGTACCTTGTAAGTAGCTAAGCCAGGATTTCTGATTATGCTTTCCTCTGCACCTCCCTCCTTACTCTTCAGTATCGTCACCAGTGTTTCCGGTCATGTCATTCCTTGTCATGTTCCTTGGTTTTACCACATGAAAGTTTATCGAAATTCACAATGTAGGATAAACATTAGCTTAAGAAAAGCATTGCACAAGTGAAAATGAGCCTCAATTCTGATGAAATCTGCCCTCCAATCCCTTCCTTATATGGGTTTCCCAGGTGGCTCAGTGGTAAAGAATTCACCTTCCAATGCAGGAGACTCAAGAGATGTGGGTTTGATCCCTGGGTTGGGAAGATTTCCTGGAGTAGGAAATGGGAACCCACTCCAATATTCTTGCCTGGATTCCATGGATAGAGGAGCCTGGCAGGCTATGGTCCATAGAGCTGAAAAGAGTTGGACATGACTGAGCGCGTACACTCATGCACCTCCCCGCCCAAAACTAAAGACTAAAAAGAAATCAAACTTGGGATAGGAGTAGCTTTGGTCATTAAGTAAAAATACATTCTTGGTTCAGCCTCCTCGTATGAAATTTCACCTTAGAAAGCATCCCAGAGTGGCTAATACGTGACATTACAACACTTGTATTTGACTTTACAGAAAGACCAGAAATCCAAAGGCCTTCAGAATCTCTGTTAATGAGCTCATTTGTTTGGCATAGTTATAGCTTCAATATTTGAAGCTTTCCATGGCAAGGAATTTCCCTCTGTGTTACTTGGTATGCGGTAAGAGGCTAATACGAATATAGAATTATCAAGTAGAAAGTTGAATTTCCTCCAGTAGACATGCTTTCTACTGTCTAGTACCGTTATAAGGGAGAATTGGCCATAGAGATTTCTGGGTCAGTGGGCTTCTGGCATTATTATGAGTAGAGATTAAAAAAAACCACTTTGAGATATAAATTCATTTATTGTACAGCTCACCCTTTAAAGTGTACAGTTGAATGAGATTTATTGTATTCACAGATAAGTGCAACCATCATGACTGTCAGCTTTAGAACTTTTTCATCACCTGAAGAAGAAATCTGGGGAATTCCCTGGTGGTCCAGTGATTAGGACTTGGTGCTTTCATTGCAGGGCCCAGGTTCAATGTCTTGTCAGGATTTAAGATCCTGCAAGCCACTCAGTGCTGCCAAGAAAAAAAAAAAAAGGAAATCCTTTTAGCTGTTCCTCTCACCTGCCCCATCCAGTTGTTAGATAACCACTAATACAGTCTTAGTCTATGGGTTTCCCTGTTTGGAACTTTCATATGAACGGAACCATATAGAATGTAGTCTTTTGTGACTGTTGCTTTCACTTAGCATGATGTTTTCAATATTCATCCATGTTGTTGCATATACCAGTACTTCATTCTTTCTTATGGATGAATCATATTCTGTTGTGTGTATATGCTATCTTCTGTTTATCTATTTATCTGTTGATGGACATTTGACTGTTTCTACCTTTTGACTACTAAGAATAATACTGCTGTGAACATTCATGTACAAGTTGTTGTATAGACATGTTTTTTACTTTTTAAACTTTTTTTGGTGTGTGTTGGGATATAGCTGATTAACAATGTTGTGATAGTTTCAGATGAACAGGAAAGGGACTCAGCCATATATATATACATGTGTCCATTTTCCCCCAAAGTCCCCTCCCATCCAGGCTGCCATATGACACTGAGCAGAGTTCTATGTGCTAAACAGTAGATCCTTGTTTGTTATCCATTTTAAATATAGCAGTGTGTACATGGACATATGTTTTCACTTCTTGGGGATCTGTACCCAAGAGAGGAATTGCTGGGTCATACGATAATCTATGTTTATTATTTGCAGAACTGCCAGACAGTTTTCCAAAGCAGCTGCACTATTTTACAATCTCACCAGCAATGTATGAGAGTTCTGTTTTCTTCGTATCCTCCTCAACACTTGGATTTGAGTATTTGATTCTAGTCATCCTCATGGATGTGAAGTAGAGCTGTTTAATAGGGTGGGATGTATATTACTAGATGTAGTTATTTACGCTTTTATGTATCCTTTTAATTATTAACCGTCTGCTTGGTCTAGGGCAAGGCTCCAGAGATTTAAAAGTGCCATACCTTCCATCCACATTTTATGGGGTAGAAAGACAGAAAATGAGACACTTTAAAATATAAATATACTTTCTTTCTCTTTTTTGCTATGCCACACAGCTTGTGGGATTTCTGTTTCCCAACCAGAAATTGAACCTGGGTTCTAGCAACTGAAAGCCCAGAATCCTAACCACTAGGACACCAGGTAACTCCCCCCAATATAGTTTAATGTAGCTATGGGTAAAACTGTGAAAACCAAATGTAGCAAGCGATTAATTTAATCCATTAAATCTAGAGATCCATTTAATCTATATAGGTTTACATCCTATACCCTACAAAATGGGTATGAATAAAATATTTAGTATCAGCTTTATTAAATGCCTTTTTAGAAACATGATGATTTTTGGAGTCATCATGAGTGAGCCCACTTGTGTTTAGAAAATAGCCCCTTTTTCCAGAATTTTCAGTAGAACTTCCAACTATTACAGTATGGCAATTATACCAAGTTTTGTCTATTGTGCAAGGATAAAATAAGTTGGTTGGTGAGAACAGAGAACATATGATGACTTTGGGAATTCAGGTAACCAAAATAAATTTCGTTTCTTGTCTGGACCTTAATGATCCCCTTTCATTGGATTTTTGCTTCTCTTCTTTACCAGAACCAATCGCTTCCATTTCGTCTCCTCTTCCTGCAGTCCTGTCTCATTCATCCTCTATCACTGTTTTGTTTCGAGGGGCAGGGGGGTGGATTCTGGACTCTGTGGGAGGAGCTGTCCCCAGGCTGGCTGCCCCTGTTGGCTGAGAGGCACTGAGTCCTCTGTGGACTTCAGGAACGTTTTCTCACCTCCTTTTCTTTTTTTTCCTCTTGAGTAGAGTAAACATGGAGTTGAGGTCCTTTCGCAGCTATGTAGGCCAGAGTTCATCGCCTAGAGCGTCAGAGTAGAAAGCATCTGCGATTCAGCAGGCCTCTGTCCCGGTCTTCGCCAGAGTGCGGGACGTTTTAGGTCCTGTGGCGTCTGTCCACCCCTCCTGCTCGTGGACACCTATTTTTATATGGTGGTGTAAATATCTGCAGAACACCCAGACTTGGTGTGCTCTCCTGTGCTTGGCTCTCCCACTTCTGGATGCTCCTGCCCAGTGACAGAGGAGAAGCCGAGGTCATGTCAGTGGTTATGAGTGAGGGAGACAGGTGCCTCGGGGTGTCTCCACACTTAAAGCCATACCCCACAGAAAGCCCTCTTTGGGGGGTTCTTGGGGTAGCCATTTTGCAGATGAAAGGCAGTTTCTCTTTACCCAGGAGATGGCTCAGGGGGTGGATTTATGTTTTTATGTGTGGATACAATCTGAAGGGAAGTCGGATCCTTTGTGTCTTGGTTCAGGCATGGTTCTCGTTCCTCCCCATGGGGGTAATGGTGGAAGGAAGGTCCCCGCTTCCTGCTCCATTCTGGTCTTCTCTGTAGGAGGACCTTGCCAGGGGCTTTGATTTAGGATGCAAGAGTTGCCAGAGTTTCAGATATGGCATCCACGTGGATGAGTCAAGGGAGGACTTGGAAAATTTTGATCTTGGCAGGCAGAGAGAGGAGTTAGCTTTCTTTAAAAAAATGGACTGCGCGAGAGCTCTACAACCAGTATCTCTATCAGGAAAAACCGAGGCCCACGTGTGATTGTCTGGCCTTACTGAGCCAGTCCTCAGAGTAGACTGTGATTACGCCCTGTGATTTGAGTGGAGGAAGATCCTGTGTAAAAATATCCCATTTGCTGCCTTTCGTGGTTACACCTGAGATTCTAATCAAGTCACTGCTTTTGTGTGTCTGTGTACTGTGTATTTCATGAAGTCTTGATTCCTTTCTTGTGAAGGTTTTGGGGTGTCCTAGAATCCCCTGCTCCCCTGGTGGCTCAGAGGTTAAAGCATCTGCCTGCAATGTGGGAGACCTGGGTTTGATCCCTGGGTTGGGAAGATCCCCTGGAGAAGGAAATGGCAACCCACTCCAGTATTCTTGCCTGGAGAATCCCATGGATGGAGGAGCCTGGTGGGCTACAGTTCATGGGGTTGTAAAGAATCGACATGACTGAGAGACTTCACTCATTTACTCAAAATCTCCTGCAGCTACCCAGGAGGGAGACTTCTTTAAGCTGATTTGGAGCATGGCCTGAGGGAAAGGGTGAGGATAGCAGGAAGGGATTTCGAAGAGGCCCTTAAGGTGCTTCCCTGATGGTTCAGAAGGTAAAGAAGAACCTGCCTGTCAATGTAGGAGATGCGGGTTCCATCCTTGGGTTAGGAAGATCCCCTGGAGGAGGGCATGGCAACCCACTCTTGTATTCTTGCCTGGAGAATCCCATGGACAGAGGAGCCTGGAGGGCTACAGTCCATGGGGTTGCAAAGAATCGGACACGACTTAGCGACGGAACAACAACAGCTTGATGGAGGGTAGAGTCCATTGAGGAAAGAAAAGACAGAGAAAGAGGGTATAAGAGTATCCCAGCCTAGGTCGCCATTCCCCCAAGGAATTCATATGAGCATTGTGGGGGAGACTGGAGAATGAGGGTTTATGATTTCTATTAAGACAAGCCCCTCTCCCACAGACTTCACTGGTCTCCAGTCTTTAGGACTTGGCCTTGACTTCATGTTTCTCTAGTCAAGGGGAGCTGGCTGTTGGCATTTCCGGGAGCCAGAAACCTGGCATTATCCCAGGCCCTTCTCATCTCCCTCCAGCCCACGGCAAGCGTGCAACCACGTCCTGAGGGTTCTACTTCCTTAGAAATCAGGTATCCTGTCCTTTATCTTCATTTCAGTGCGAACGCCTTCTAGCGGGTTCCTAGCCCGCCGGCTCAGTCTCTTTCCAATCTGCGGTTACATCGCTGCTGAAATGAGCTTTCCAAAAAGGCACCGGCTTCATTTTCACCCCAGCTTAAAATCTTTTAGTGTTGCCTGACTGCCTTCCAGACAAATCTTAGCCCTGGCAACATCTGCATTCTCACCTCTCTAGCTTTTCCCCTTGTCTCGCTTGTCCCCTGCAACTACCTTTCTGTGACGGGATCCCCTGAAATCATGCTGCCCTCTCGCACCTCCGAAGCTTTTATGTGAGCTACCACTTCCGCAAGGACATTTCTCCTCCCACAGGTCATTTGATACTCAGCTCAGGGATCATCTCTTCTAAGAGGACAGCCCTGACCTTCCTGTCTGGTTGATGCCTCATCCAGCCCCACAGTATCCCCTGTTCTTCCACTTCATACATCTTCACTGCCTTCTCCCCTCTTCCTATATCTTTCAAATATGAGTCCTTTGAAGGTGAGGACTCTTTCAGGTCTCACTGCAGCCTGAGGCCCAGCAGAAAGGAACATAGTGGAGTAGAGGAGGGAATCTACAAATATTTGATGAATGCATTAGCTGTTTTTAGTCCATGTATTGCATCTGGAAAGTCTTTTACTGCTTGACTATGTCTGAAATCTACCTAATCAGGGTCCCAACTTTCTCCATGAAGCCTTTCCCTCCAGCAAGCTCCCTCCAAAAAGGTTCTTTGGCATGTATCACTTCTCCCTTGTTTTATACTAATTTCTGAAAATCTTGATACCATGAAGTCTCGAAAATCCAAAGGAGTGAATGCATTCAGTAAACACTCAAGGATAGGATTATGGGCTCCATGCCAGGAAAAGGCGAGACTGGCTGGGCAGGCCACTTTTCCCTTTTAAGTCGCATCAAGTAATTACACTACTTGCTTATAGGGTTGGGCCTACTATTTTTATTCTCTCTCCAGATGGATGGGAATTGCTTTTTGAGGGTTGTTTCCATGTCTGGTTTATTTTTATTTCACCACCTGTGCCTAGCACAAAGCCTCCCTCATAGAAAGCCTCTGATAGATGAGTGAATGAATGAACTGAGTGAGTGGAAGCAGTGTGCACTGGTTTCAATTAGCTTGTCCTGAAATAGGAGGTTTCAGAGGTTTGGCCCTAGGAGCATCTCCCATATCCAGACTTTGATTTTTTTTTTCTATGCCTTGAGATTTTGTGAATGGATTAAGAATCGTACTACCACCTACATCCCCAAGAAAAGAGAAAACCAAATTACTGTTTGTTTGTTTTTTTTTTAAGTCTCTTGCTGTGCCACGTGGCATGTGGCATCTTTCTTAATTTCCCAGGGATTGAACCTGCAACCTGTCCTCTCTGCACTGGCAGCATGGAGTCCTAACCACTGGACCACCAGGGAAGTCATCAGATTACAGTTTCGGGGCCCACACCTCTTCAGCTCAGTGCCTATAATACACCAGAGCTGGTTCTGGATCTCAGGGGAACCAGCACGGCCAACCGGCTGCCAAGGCCATGACTGAGTGTTCTGGGGATGGAAGGAGGGATGGAGGGTGAGCTTGTTCTTGTTTTTTAAACACCCACAGGACTTCAGACTCCTTCAGCTCACAGAGCCTGCTGGGAACTGCTTTTATTTTGGATGGCTTTTGTGGTGAGCTTCCTTTTTCATTGACCTCTTTGGCTATTTGTGAGGCCTGTATCTCCTTCTCTTACTTCTCTCTCTTACAGATGTCAGGTGGAAAGGCTGACACTTGCTACAGAAATGCCATTCTTCCCTTGTTTCTGGATGAGCATCCTCACAGTTTTGATTCACTGTCTGCTGAGACAGTCTTCAAACTTTTTAAGAGAAAACAGATTCCAGTGCCCTTAGTGGTTCAGGTACTTTGAGTCTTGGTTGCACCCCAAATGGTACTTAGGATGAGTGGCGTGAAACACATGCTTAAGCTGGACCAGGGAGATTTGCTAACTGATGTCAAAGCTGAATCTGAGAAGACTACATGGGATGGATTGACATGACCGAGAAAGGCCTCAACCTTCGTTCCCTGGTCACATACACTGTCTAGAGCAATGCTGTACCACAGAAACACAACATGAGTATTTTAAAATTTCTTAGTAGCTACATTAAAACAATAAAAGGGAAGAGGTAAAATTAGTTTTAATAACATTTTTAATTTAACCCAGTAAATTCAAAATATTTTCTTTTCAACATGTAATCAATATGAAAACTATCAGCGAGATATCTCACATTGTTTTTTGGTCCAAAGTCTATGACATCTGGAGTGTATACACACTTATAGCACATCTGGATCCAGACTAGCCATGTTTCAAATGCTTAGGAGCCACATGTGACTCAGGGCTCCCATATTAGCAGCACAGCTCTAGACTCTCAGGGGTGGGGGGGTGTGAGGGGTGGCTAAGTGGTTACTTTGGGCCTACTCTGTCCTTCAAATGAAGTCACCTAACCAACTAAATCATGCTGAAAGCTTTGGGGAGTGGTGGAGTATATTCAAATATATGACTACCTATAGAGCCTTAGACATGGGATTTTAAAAGTGTATTGCTATTACAGTCAAGAGGAGGGCATTTAGGGGATTTAAGTAATTATATGACCTTTAACTCAATTAGTCCTATTTATTATTTCATTCTCATCAAAGTTGTTCTTTGCTTATTTTTCTTGAATTAATGAGTTAAAAAAAACTAAACTTGATGGACACTCACTATCTGATATGTCTTTTTATTTGGATCCCCTTCATTCCTTATGCCATCAGGAAAGAATTAAATACCTACATAAAAATTAATAATCAGCCTTAATTGAGAGCTTGCTATGTGCCAGACATGTAACATGCATTACTTCATTCAAGTAGGTTCTATTATTACTGCCATTTATTAGATGAGGAGACTGAGACATTCAAGTTCCTAAATAAATTTGCTCAAGATGACCCAGCTGGCAAATGGTGACCTCAAGCAGGTAAATTCTAGGGTCCAAGCTTCTAAATCATATACAGCACTTCCTTGCAAAATTAAAGTAAAATTTAACATTCTTCCCAAATTTTTAGGGTTATGGTCTTGTTTAAACCTGTCTGCTCTAAGTTCTTTTGCTTTTGAGCATTCTGGCAAAAAATATGTGTTTTTTTGTGGGGTGAGAGCTGTACATTTAAGTCCTATTTGAACAATTTAGCCTCATTGCAGATGGGTCAGACTATCTGCAAATTGACAGAACTTGCCTTATTGTAGAAGAAAATCTTGATCTATGACATAAAAACCAAAGTTAAATTAATAATAACTCTTATATGTCTTATAATTGATAAAAGGTGAATTCACAACAATTCTGCTTACTTAAAAGTCACATCTATGTTGACAGAGTTAAAATGGCATTCCATTAAATTATAAAAGGCAAGGCTATGCTACTTAAGAAACCAAAATCCTGTCTTTAATTCATATTTTTAAATTCAATTATTATAAAATATAACATAAATGCTTAAATTCTGGATTAGTTCCTCGCAGTGAGACAGATCTAGTCTGCCATTTTCATATGTACTGGATATTTAGGAATTATGTTTGTTTCTGCATCTTGGTCTTAATAAATGACTATACATGCTTAGAGTATGTAATATGTAATATAAATATATTTTCCCTCTCCTATTGTAAGCCTTGTTCAGGGCAGGCACTACTTTTTCTGATTATTTATCAAGTGCATATATTAAAACATGCTTTGTCTTCCAATCTGAATTGCTATGCTTTTGAAAAAAATTTTTAATCAGAGGATAATTGCTTTACAATGTGCTGGTTTCTGCTGTACGACAACATGAATCAGCTATAAGTATACTTATATCCCCTCCTTCTTAAGCCTCCCTCCCACCCTCTACAGCCCACCCCTCTAGATCATCCCAGAGTACTGAACTGAGCTCCCTGTGCTATGCTTTTGATATCTCAAAGAGGCTTTGGGAGTTCTGACTGATAGTTCAAACTCATACTTCTTGGGCTTTTTAATGTTGTCAAGGCCCATCACAGGCAAAGTATTAGCTTTTGAACCAATCCCTTGACAAATTAATAAAGGACCAGACTTTTCAAATTTTAATTTTAGAAAAGGGGAATAACTTTTCAAATTGTAAGATGCTATGCAAGAAGTTACACAGGGAGGTTGGGATTAGCAGATGTGTGATGCAGATGTAAACTCTTATACACGGAATGGATAAACGACAAGGTCCTACTGTATACCGTAGACAACTATATTCAATATCCTATGATAAACCATAATGGAAAAGGATATTTTAAAAAGAATGCGTATGTATAACTGAACCACTTTGCCGTGCAGCAGCAATTAACACAACACTGTAAACCAACTCTACTTCAAAAAAAAAAAAGTTACACAGCAATCTATAGAACTTGACTCTGCTATTAACTTGGCAGAAAGAAGGGGTTAAAAATGTCAAGTCTTACAAACATACTGATTCAGTCCTCTTCTGTTTATCTGTAACTTTAATAGTGGGTGGAATTGAACTCTGAAAATTCTGGAACATAAAACAATTTTTATTTATTGTATCCATTGCTTTGAGAGCAGCACTGAGAAAGGAAGTGAGGGCACAGCTTTGAAAAACTGGCAATTTGGCATCTCCGCTCCCCTTTTTCCACCCCTCCCCCACTATCTTAGCTATTTGACCCGATTAAACAACTTTGGGACGGGAGCCAGATTTCTGTATGCTAACGAGGCCGCTATTCATGATTTAGTGCGGTTTCATCCCCCTAGAGCTTCCAGGCTGCCCAGTGGAAGCTTGGCTTCGCAGAAGTCGTCTGATTTTGTCAAGGGTTCACCAGTGAGTAGTTCGCACTGGCTTGAAGCAGACAGATACTCTCTGAACGCCTCGGGTCACATCGGATTATTCATTAGCAAAGTCTTTTCACCTTCTATCTAATCAGCTTAAGGTGACTCCAGAATCGGGTGTGCTACTCCCCGAAAGAGACCCTGGCAACATCCAGCCTAGGTTCCACAACTTTTGGCTGGTTACTCGCTTTCCTGGGAGCACAAAGTTTGCAAAGTTCCTTTAAATATCTCTTCTTCCCTAAGTCTAAAGTCAGGGTGCCAGGGCCCAGTGAGCTCCCAAGTCAGCCGGAATCTGACCATTTCAGAAGTTTCTGGTGTGTGGGAGAAGAGAAGAGAGGGTAGTCGGGAACCGTCAGAGTGACCACCTCGCATTACGTAACGAAAGCCCAGGGAGCGAGCTTGACATCTAGACATTCCAGGGGGAGGGGAGCTGCTGTCCTGGAGTCTCCAGGAACGGCGGCGGCAGTTCAAGAAGCCAAGAAGGAAGGTGCCCGAGATAAAGACAGCACTTCGGGAAGGAGAATATAAAAAAGCCGCAGGACTCAGAGGATTAGCAAACGACAGGACACGTGTTAGACGAAACAGCAGCCTTTCAACTTTTGCACGGGAACAAGGGGATTTGCCGTTTGGGGGATTTAGGAACATAACAGCAAAGCCAAAAGCTAATGAATGGAGTTCAGCGGTTTGTTGGCAATACTTAAATATTTCTATCCAGTACTTAAATATTTTTGTCCAGGAGCGCAACTCTCTGCAGTTATTTAGAAAGTAGGGATTCAAGTCAAACTAAGATACTTCTCCGTGCGTCTCCACTTGCCCCAGTCCGAAAAAGAGCTGCTCGCGCGGTACTGCCCCTTTAAGACCTGCTTGCTCTCGGGCTCTACAAAAGGGAGTGACCTCTGGGCTTTGACAGCTCCCCTAATAACTACCACCGTGCAGGCTCCGCCCACCTGGCGACCAACAGCCCCGATTGGCCGGCGGGCCGGTATCCCGTACTCTGATTGGCTCTCCGCTTCCCCTGAGCGAACCTTTAGAACTCTGAGACAGACAATATTCTGTTACATTGTAGCAAAATGGCGACTGTCATTCACAACCCCCTGAAAGCGTAAGTAAGACTAAAAAATGTACATATTCCGCGTGGTTTCAATATGAAAAAAAAGGCGCCTTCTGCGTGCGGAGCGCTGCCAATGCACAGCGCTTACAGGCACCTACAGCCGTGGCGGGGCTTCTCTCTTTTCTTTCAGCTCTTACTTCTTCATCTTTTTTTTTTTTCTTCTAAACCCCAGCGCGCAGAAATGTCAGGAGATGCAATTAACAAGGAGAAAATTGTTACATTTGTGTTCTTTTAAATCGGCGGACCGAGAAGAGAGGGGTTGTCGGTAGGGGAGCCAGGCGCTCGAGAGCTCTACTGCTAGGGGATCGTGGGCAGCTCGGGGACAGCACGGTCCCCTGAGTCTTCCCGGCTTCGCGGGGCGGGGAGCGCTGCGCGCGGCGCGGGGGTGGCGGGGCCGGCCCTGCTGGGGGCTAGCGCTGGACTCTGGGGCTGCCTTGGGCGCACTAGGCTGAGCCTCGCGCCTCCGGAGCCCGCGGCCCCCCGCCCGTTTGCTAGGTCCTCCGGGGCGACCGGACCGCGGCAGCTCCGGAGTTTGCAGGGCGCTCTATGCCTTCCGATCGCTTGAGGGGAGTTTGTGCAAACCTTCCGGAGTTGGGAGGACCGCAGGGGGGAGCAACGGGTCCCGGGAGCCCTGGGGCCCAGGTGGTTGCCCGGGGCTTTCCTGCCGGGGCAGCCCCCGGGAACGTGACGGCGCTTCGGGCGGTCGCCGATGTGTCTACGGGTGTGTTTGTCCGGGAATGGGCTGTAGTAAATGAACGACTCGGGTTAACTCGGGGTTGATTTGGAGACAGGGAAGAGCTGCAGGTCTCATAAATGGTGTTCTCGGCTCCGGCGGGTGAATAGCCAAGGCTTGCGAGAGAAAGCTTATTGGGGAGCTCGCCGCCAGAGCCGGCAGCGTCTGCTCCCGGCCAGAGCGAGGGGCAGGTGCCTCTGGCCGCCGCCGGGAGACTTTGAGCGGACGCCCAGATCCGGGACGGAGGGGGGCGGGCTGAGCGAGGACACGCAGGGGCCAGCCCCGGGTCCCACAGCCAATTCCTGCCCGCCTTCCTCCCCCACTCCTTTTTATCCTGGCTTCCTTCCTTCCTTCCTTCCAGTCGGTGGAACTGTTAAGCCGCCAAGTCCGCTCGCGATCGCGGAGCCGGGGGTGGCTTCAGAAAACTAGCATCTCTCTAAAAGGGGTGCTACTGGCAGTGATGTTGGCAGAGGGGCGCTCCCTCGGATCGCGGCGCGATGTGGGTGGGTGGCTGGGTGGGGGTTTTGCGCGCCTGGCATTAGGACTTCGCAGCTGGGCTGCAAACCGCGGGCGAGAGGAGAGAGGGAGGTGCGGGTGTGTGTGTGGCGGGAGGGGGGGGGCGTTTCGTGCCGAATTCTCTACGGTGCGTGGCGGATGCCCACTCTGGTTCTTTCAACTCAGCGCCTCCGCGTCCGCACCCGCGGCTCCCCTAGGAGTTGAAAGCCAGGTTCGCACGCGGGGTGGGAGGAGGGCAGCGGGGGGTGGGTCTTAACGCGAAGGAAAGCGCCGAGAGAAAGGGAAGTGTTTGCACCAGCTATCTCCTATCGGTAATAGGGGAAAAGGGTAGGAATGTCCCAGATCTCGGAGTTTTACATACATACACACACACACACACACACACACACACACACACATAGAGAGAGAGAGAGAGAGAGAGAGAGAGAGAGAGAGAGAGAGAGAGAGAGAGAGAGAGAGAGAGAGAGAGAGAGACGAACGCTGCTAAAGGACATTGGAAGCTGGGGCTGATTAGAAAGCAGCTCCCGGCTTCAGTTCTCGCTCGGAAGCTCCGACACACTGCACTTGAACGCCACAGTGTTTCACCCAAGAAAGCAAATGTTTTATGGCAGAATAAATGGGCGTAACTTCGCGGCATCCCCTCTTTTCGTCGCTCTAGCTAGCCACATCGCTGATGCTGTGAGTTTTTGACCGAGCCCACAGCTGATTTGCAGTTTTCTCATTTCCAGCCGAAAACGCATAGCGGGGCGGATGCCTCCTGTTAAACTCAAGTTAGAGAAATCTATTTCGCCTGTGCGCCAGGTTTGTTTCCTGTTGGGAAAGCGGTACCCTCGTTACCTTGGAACCCGCTTACGCGCGGGCGGGCGCAATATCTCTGTGTTCATTCCTGCCCGCTCCAGTTTTTTGTTTCTGTTTATTTTGGACCGCTGAAGGGTGCCTTTTGGGGGAGGGTGTGTGTGTGGGGTGGGGTTAGAAGTGCGGAAAGGGACAGAGTCTCCGGCTGGTTATTGGAATCAGTTCTGAATTATTACACTTGTACTTTGTAAATTAGAAACAGTTGCAATGTGATGTATTTGTAATTCCGTGTCAAGATACACACACACACACACACACACACGCATACACAGGACACTCCAGTCGGCTTTTTCTAGGTGGCAGTTGAATGGTCATTTATAATTAGCCGCTCATTTTTTGCATCCCGATCTCTTTCCCTGGGGGTAAGTGGGTGTAAACAATACCACCAACCAGCCGAGCCTCCTGCGCCCTAGACAGTTTTTAAACTAATAACACAGGAGCCTGCACGACTTTACGGGGAGACCTACATCATCTGCCTTTATTTTGAAAAACAACTTGTTTAATAGAACATCTTATATGTTTCATTTGTTTTTAAAAGTTGCTGATCAGGAAACAATACACACGTGAATAAATTATGCATGGGATAAATTAGAACAAAGCGCAAGACACGTCTAGCGGAAGGGATGGATGGTGGTGCTGGGAGAAGGGGAGCAGGGAGAAAGGTTTGGAGAGCTACGTTTTTATCCTTCTGTGTCCCTTCTGACAATGAAACGGAGCTGAACACCATTAGCATTTTCCCTGTCTGCGTTCAGAGTCTTTTTCTTCCTTCCCTTAAAAAAAACAACAAAAAAAGCCAACACCAAGGACGCCCCCTATAGAAACTGGTCACACAAAGGTTTCCTCTAGGACGGGGGATAAAGTAGCAGTAGGTAATATTCTGGGGAGAAACGAGCAATACCTCTTTAGGGCTCTGCCTAAGCTGCGTAGGGACCGTTTTTCATTATACCAGCTTTTTCCACGTGGAACATTCAGTAATTCAATAGCTTGAATAACTGGATGGCACAGTTTGAATCTCATTGCTTTGGGGTCTTCTGTTGGGCCCCAAGCTCCTGGAGCCACATCTCTCTCAGCAGTTCAGCTTTCTTCCTGCCTGTCTTTGATCTCCCTTCAACTCTCTTTCTTATTCCTCCTCCTTGTACCCTTCAGCCCCTTCCTCTCTGAAGTTGACAGCCTGGCTTCTCTGTCTGTTGTCGCCTTTAACATCTTATTACTGCCCAACAGGGTGTTAGAGGCAGAAACAGGAGCCGCCTGGACTGATCAGATCACAAAGGGAACGCAGCAGGTGGGCCCACAACCAAGCTGTCACATCTGGGCAGATAGAATATGAAAGCATCGATGGACATGTATGATGTGTAAATAGGTATTGCACATTATTTAATTTAGCAGCTACATTGTCTGAGCCTAGATGTGTGAGTCACCCTTATTTCTTACATGGACAAGCAAGATAAGGGCTGTGTAGGGAGATAAATACATGTAGGCAACATAAATATGGATTTGATAATCCATTTGTCTGTGTGTAAGTCTGCCACATTACCTATCATATTCTGGTTGATTGCTACATACCTAGGGAACATAGTGCCTTTTTTTTTTTTTGCTCTGCTGCATTCTTAAAAAAAATTAAAAAAATTTTTATGTTGGGTCATAGTTGATTGACAAACAATGCTTTAATATAAATTCTAATCTTATTTGATATTCTACTTCACGTTAACTACCCTCTCCCAAATCTGCTATCAACACTTTAAACAACTTACTCTTATATTAAGTTATCCAAACCCTGGTTTGTATGCACTTAACTGAGAATGTCTGCCACCTTCTGCCAGACTGGATTATGCACATATATATTATACTAACTGTCTGCTTAGAAAAGAGTAACCGTTATTATTGTTTAATTATTCCATATAAACCAACAGGGATTTATCCTAAGTAACTATTTGTTTATAAATAATGAGACCAGTAGACTGGTCATACCTATAACATGTAAACATCCAGATATGTATTTGTATTGAAATTTTTTTGGTAAGGAGTTTCAGAGGGTAAAGTGTCTGCCTGCAATGCAACAGACCTGGGTTTGATCCCTGGGTCAGGAAGATCCCCTGGAGAAGGAAATGGCACCCCACTCCAGTACTCTTGCCTGGAAAATCCCATGGACAGAGAAGCCTGTAGACTACAGTCCACAGGATCGCAAAGAGTCGGACGTGACTGAACGACTTCACTTCACTCCCTTGATTGGAGGCTTTTTTTTTTTTTTAATCTCTGTTTTGTAATTAAGGACACAACTCTGAGAAGCAAATATACTTACTCAGCCAAGGTCAAACAGCTGGTCATGTGTATAGATGGACCTCAGATCTTGTCTTTTTATTCATTCTCTGACCTGGAGACCATGTATTCTAATCTGAAGTGGTTTTGTGCCTGTGAAAGTTGTGAAATTGTTGCCACTTAGAAGCCAGACCTCACTCTTGCTGCGGCACTCAGTTTAGGTTATCAGAGAGGATGGCGCAGAGGGGACACATTCCTGGTTCTAATCTGCTTCTGGCTCTTTCTGTTGGGGTGGGGGATTTGGGTAGGTACTAAATGGGGAACACTGGGGTTGGGATTTGTGAGCTTTCAGCTTTTTATGGACATTATTTTAGCCCCTTATGAAAAAGGACCCTCAGACATTTTAAGCCAATAGATGCCTAAGAACTACTTTCTCCATCTGCTTCTGGTTGCCACTGGGGTGAGGGTCGGGGGAGCCTTAAATTCTCCAAACTTCATTAACACACATTACTTTTCAGTGGGAAGCATGTCTGGTTTTGATGAGATACCCGTAAAGGTTATTAATTTCTGCCAGAACCCAAATGAAGGTATCATCACAGAAAACTGCTGGGCTTGCAGGCCACCTGGGAGACATTTAGAGGTCTCCAGTTGAATGGGAGTTGCTCAGTTCTAGAAAGTGGCCTAGAATTCAGAGGCAACTTAATTGGAGACTTCCATCCTCCTTTGTCTTTTTGGAACCATGCAGGTGGCTGAAATTTAGGTACATCTGAGAAACACCATAATGTCTAAAGCTGTTCCAGAGCCATCTGCTCAGATCAGGGCAGAAAATAAAATGCCATGGTCACCAAGCTTTGTTTTGAGCTTGCACCAGAAAAAGGAAACTGAGGCTGA
The DNA here is from genome assembly GCA_006408675.1 of Madoqua kirkii. NCBI lineage: Eukaryota > Metazoa > Chordata > Mammalia > Artiodactyla > Bovidae > Madoqua > Madoqua kirkii. Next base: position 59,444 of record SJYC01113888.1, read on the forward strand.
TGTTTCAGTTTTGAAAGTGCAGCCATCCTGATTGAGGTGGTGCTGAGTGTGGGTCATGAAAAGCATCAGAATCCGGGCCTGTCTATTATCCCAACCTCTGCAAAGTAACTTTTGTGGTTTCTGAGCGTTCTGAAAGTCACTAGAAGACAAATGTAGCCCAATGTGGCAAACCCCTGACCAAAGAAATGCCACAACCACTGAAACAGTTTTTGCCCAGCCATGGTTTTCCAGCAGGAGCCTATGTAAGCATGACCCTAGCATTAAATAATCTTTAAACATGTAGTTATTTAACAAGAAAAGATAAAAAAGTGGCCTGGGGAGAGGGGATGCGGAGGGGATAGGTAAGTGGATAAAACTACTGTGTGGTCTGGAACTCTGAGAAAATGATTGTTTAACAGCAAGAGAGACTGATGTTATGATCTATTGCAAGTTCCAAAGTTTTCTTTAGTTGTGTGAGCAACTGGGGAGAGATGAGGTGTTGTGTTTTTGTAATCTGTTTTTCTTATTGGTCCGGTTACTAGTGTTTCACAGTCTGTCAACCCATATGGATGAATGGAGCTAGCATCATAAAACTGTCACTGAAGAAAGGTTTTTGAAGCCTGTGATTTGCATCAGAGTTTTAAAAGCAGTGGTTAGGAGGTGTTTGGGTAGGGGGAGGGGAGAAGAGGAGCAACCTGTGCTGGGAATGTCTAGGTTGTGTGTTTGTGAATAGTAGCAGTGGGTGGGTGGTTACAAGGAAAGCAGGTTAAGATTTAGGGGGCTGTGTTTGGAAGCACGGAGGGGCAGGAGCTCCTAATAATGGGGTTCGAATAGCTCACGTTGAGACCTTCACCTCCAGGACTTAGTCTGAGTCCAAGGAACAATGATGGTACGTGTCTAATCCCCCTTTGCACCCTCTTCTCCCTCCTTGAGTCCAGAGCTTGCCGTCATCTCAGGTTGCTATGAAATGAGTGAGTGTTTCTCATTGTTATTCGCTTTGAAAATCTGCTGTGGTGTTAACTTCAACTGGAAGCTCCACCAGAAAAGCTTTTTCAGTGCTCAGACTTTCACTGGTCATCCATATGGCCTTAACTCAAACTCCATCCCTCTTATATTTTCTCATCAGTGGCTATGCTTTTGTAGCTTCAGAAGTAAAAGCTTCAGGGAGAGGATCCCAGAGATTTGAGCTCAGTTTTCAGCCCTATTGCTCACTAGCTCTGAGACCTTAGACCCAGAACTTCTCTGAGCCACATATTCCTTGTCTTAAAGATGAGGGTGATGCACCTTGATTGCCAAATTCCTTTCCAGTAAAAAACTGGTGGCTCTTAGGCTATGGTTGATTGGGAAGGATGAGGAGGACAGTTAGGGACCAGTGTTTGAATTCTTCCTCATTTTTTAAGTGTGGCTCTAAAAGGGAGTTCAGACTGGTAGGCTCTCCTGTAGTTTCATCTTCTCTGGTTCCTGTCTTGCCACCTTCTGTTGCCACTGATCTCTCTCTTCTCAGGGCCCAAGGCTGAGGGCCGGGTGGTGGCTCATTGAGAACGTGGTCTTTTCTTCTGGTGCTCCCTTTTGAACACTTTTCTCCTTATTAACACTCCAACCAGAGGATGATGACAGGAAAGAGAAATGAGAAGATTAACTGGCCTATTTTTTTCTGTTTACAAGCACTCAGATTAAGTTTTTGGTTGTGCAAAAGACTAGAATTATTGAGAACATCTGTCTTTTTCTTCCTGTTTTGTGTAAATGTATGGTGGAAGAAAGGGAACCAAGCAAAAGATTTTCCTCTCTGGATTTCATTTATCTACAGTCTCCTTCAATCTACTCTTCTCCTAACATGGCACCCATCTCAATTAACATGGAAATAAATGCTTATTTCATTTCCATTTGGCAGCTGCAAATACCTGACCATTCAGTGCACTGCAGTGGGTGGGCCTGTACTGATGTCTCAGTGAGCTTCCTCTATTGTACCCCGTGATGCTGCAGAGGGAATGGAGATGTTCAGCAGACACACAGAGTCTCACCTTACGCAGGTGGGTTATTAGCAGTGTGTAAAGTGGAATTCACTGCCTCTCACTCAGTCACATGCCTCCAGAACATGCCAGATTCCTCTGGAGGCGTTATTATCAGGCTTTCTTTTGGTTGACAGCTAGCTCCCTTGGCAATTTTCTACACGTCTAAAGGAGGAAGAGGGGGTTGTTAAAATCATCAGAGAAGTCACAGAAGCCTGAATTGTGAGAGTTAGGCAAAATGAAAGAAAAAACAAAATGGTCACCTTGACCTCCAGCCTACAGAGGCAGTCCCTTAAATTGTTTTGTGCTTGTGGTAAGATGTATCAATACATAACATGTATATTTAGCATGTATGACACGTAGACATACCATTTTAGCCTTTTGTTAAGTGTTCAGTTCACTGGCATTAGGTACATTTATAGTGTTGTGTAACTATCCATTGTATTCATTTCCAGAATTTAAAAAATCATCCTAAACACACTCTATATCCATTAAACAATAACAGTCTCTGTTTTAATGAGGACATCCTCCTCCCACCCCATCCCAGTTTCTGGTAACCACCATTGTACTTTCTGTCTGTATGAATCTGCCTATTCTAAGTACCTCATATGAGTAGAATCATACAACGTCTGTCCTTTCATGACTGGCTTATTGCACTTAGCATGGTGTTCTTAATGCTCATCTGTGTTACAGCATGTGCCAGGATTTCCTTCCTTTTTATGGCTGAGTAATATTCTGCTGTACATATATGCCTTATTTTGCTTATCCATGCATCCAGGGATGGGTCCTGGGGTTGTTTCCACCTTGTGGCAATTGTGAATAATACTGCTATGAACATGGGTGTGTAAGTAGCTGTTTGAATCCCTGCTCTCAGTTCTTTGGGGAATATGCCTAGACCCCCTTCATTTTTAGACTCATTAAGATTCATGGAGTACATTTCTAGATAGTACAGGCAACTCCTTTCTTCTAAACTTAAAAAAAATACTCATGGCATCATAGAATTCAACCTCTTTACTCACCTCCCCCTTTAGGACTACCACTGTTTTGAGGGTGGGGGATAAATGCCCCGGGAACTCAGAGACTCAGTTCTTTTATCCCCAGCCATGAGGACTGCCTTCATCTTGTCACCCCTCACCCCCACGCCCAGCCCGCTAAGGGCAGGGACTCCCCTTGGGGTCAGGGTCTGGGTCTGGGGAGGCCCCAGAGGCTGTGGCACTAGTGGTCACCTGGTGGGGCTGGAGTGAAGGTTTCCCAGGCAGAGTGGAGGTCTCATCAGGCAGCAGGTGTTCCTGCTGGAAACACCTGGGATGACCGGACAGCTTGAAGGTCAGGAGGTAGTAAATCTGACCTATCTTTTCATAAGGTGAGAAGGGCTTGTATCTCCTTTGGCCTCCCTTCCCTGCACTCAGCCCCGCTTGCCTCCCCTTGAAGGGCCCAAATGAAACAATGGATGTGAAAACACTTCAGAACGCATCAAGTACAAATGGGAGGTGTTACTACTAGAGCTGCAAAGTTTCCTGTAGCTAATGGTGCAGGTTGCGGAGGCGACGGGAGGTGGGGGTTGGGGGGGCTTCTCAGAGAGTCAACAATATCGCATGTATCAAACATCACTTTACTATATTAAAACTAAAATAAATGAAAAGATCCTGGCATTCCACATCCTATCTAACATTCTTTCTCAGGAAATGCAAAGCTTCACTCATCCAGCTGTGTGTAAATGGCCCTGGAATCTCAGTGGGGTTTTCCCATCTTCCGGGTTTGAAATAGGTGAGAATAGGAGCTCAAGGGAAGTCTTCGTTTCATTTTCCATTGTCAACCCCATACTGAGTCCGTCCGCAATCAGAGGAAACAGAAGCTGGCGGGCAGAGGGAACATTCTCCTGGAACTTGGGCTCTGGTCATCCGGCAGTCTCTGGCTCCTTCTCCAAGAAGACTCCAGGGAGAGAGAAGGGGAGAAGGTGGGGCTGGGGTTGAAATCTGCTAGTAAGCAAGGAGGACGCGATGTTGGCGTTAGGGGTCAGTGGCAAGAATTAATTCTTTGTACATGAGTAGATGTGGGCAGCATGGTGGTGAGGGTCAGATCTCAGAATAACAGAGTTATTTGCCAGCCTTGGAAATGCTTCAGATTCAAGCTTGCTGCAGAAACACAGCATTCCTGTACTTTATAAAAGCAAATTAAGTGAGAAATGTCATCCTTGCTCCCATTCTCCTCAACTAAGGACTCTTTACTTGTCTTTGTTGGGCTGCTAGTTGAGCTTAGTGAGAACTGTCTCACCCTCTTTGGGACTTTCTTCATCCTGTCCTGGCCAGCCCTGCCTGCCAGTCTGCCCCTTGGTCCTAAGCAGCATAGTAGCCTCCGTCTTGTTATCTAGGACCTTCCACTCCAAGGAAGGCCTCCAGTCTGTCCGTTTCTCCTTCCAGATCCTTGATCTTTGACAGGACAAAGTAAATGCTTGTAAATCGGGAGGTGGACTGTTCCCCTAGGCAGCTAGGGAAGCCACTGTTGTTTGTGGGGGCGGGGGAGGAGGGGAGGCAATGTGGTACTGGAGGTGGGGGAGGGCAGGGTGGATGGGGTAGTCGAAGTGGAGAGAATATATTCTCTCCTGCTAATTATTTTCCCCGAGGACTTAGCCAATGCAGAACCATCTATTATCGTGGGAGCGCTCTATGGTGGTTCTGCCTGTGATGAATGCTAAGTGGAAACAAGCAAGAAAAATTAACAGGCGGCTGCTTCTGTCCACCTAATTAAAATGCATATCCAAATGCATAATTCCTTATGTTTCCCCATGCACACACTCCCCTTCCAATCCCAATTCTATGGAGGAAAAAAACCCTACTTTCTCCCAATCATTTCTCTTGATTATACTTCCATCAAGAGAGAACTAGAGGGTTCCTTTAGAATAGTGAAGGGCCATTTTTGTAACACTCTAAAATTGCTGTGGTTTTTTTTTTTTTGCTTAGATTGGCCCCCCAAATTCTGAGCTCTTTTTCATTTAAAATGAAGAACAAAAACTTTATCTGACTGCAGAGACAAGGGAGAAGGAAGGAAGGAGGGAAAGAAAAGGGGTGGGGGGAGAGAGAAAGCAAGAAAGAAAAAAGAAAGTTCCCACAGTTTCCACTGACCTTTAGTTTTGTGCTGAAAGTCTGGCTTGGATCAGCAATGAGAATTTTGAAGGTCTTTTCTATCTCCTCTTCCTCTTCATTCCTTTCTCTGACTTGGCACTACTTCCCTCAGCCCCTCAAAGAAACATAGCCCAGAATCTCTCTTCAGAGAGATTTTAGAAGATGCATCTACCTGTGCAGGTCAGGTAGAGAGGAAAAAAGCCAAACCCTCTGTCCTGGGGGCAAGATCAGAGATGCTGACATCAAGGTCCCAAGTGTGCCTTAAACAAACAATACCTCTTCATCCCTCTCTTCCTCACTTTTTGTTCATCCAAATGATCAAGTTCTCCCCCTTGGAAGAACAGTTTTATTCAGGGGTCATAAAATATTTAATAAGATATGAAACTTAAGTCACTGTGTTCAATTCCACATCACAGCCATCTTGGCAGTGGTGCCCCTCCCCCGGGCAGCATCCCCCCACCCCCCCCATTCTTGAAGCCCCTTGACTGCCCTCCACAGCAGCCCCAGCTGTTGATTTATCAGGGCCGGCTGGCTCAGCAGTGCATGGAGATTGCTTTTAATTAACTCTCTTCATTTTTCCCAATCTTCAGGGAGCAGCAGCCCTTTAATGATTTTAATATTTTATCTGGATTTATATCCGCCTTATTTGTTGTTGTTTGACTTCCGCATTTGTTCTTCCTGAATTGCTTCCAGACTGATCTATTTGTGTGCCCCAAGGCCTTCTAGGAGGAAGGTGCTGAAGAAGACCCACCCTCTCTTCCCAAGCTGTCTACCACCACACAGGGAGAGATGCCTAGTGTTGGTCTCTGCCATGGTTTGGATGAGAACTTTTGTCCTAGGAATCCCAGTCTCACCTGACTTAGCTGAAGGAGTTTCTGAGCTTCTCATTAAAGGGAAAAAAAAAAAAAATCTGAATTTCAGAAAGTGAAAATTTTCTAATCTCTTTGCCTCTTTCATGCTTGCTGCCTCTCGAGTGCCCTGGAGAGTTGGATAAAAACTGCTTCCAGGGCCTGGAGGTCTGTCATCTTGCCCATTCCAACCCGACATAGTTTAATGGAACTCCCTGGAGGATGATGACTTCAGGGCGGGGCTGGAGGTAGGTGCCTTTTCATACTGTTCATGGGATTCTCAAGGTAAGAATACTGAAGTGGTTGCAGCCAAGTCTTCATGCCACTTTCCATGTCTTTAGCTGTGGCTGGAATTTGCTCTGCAACTGCAAAGACTCTGAAAGAGAGCCTGCAGAGGACAGTTGCCTTCTCTGTTTGAGAGTGCCTGCTCCCTCAACCCTTGGTTCTCCGTTTCTGCGCCCACTTCTTACACACCACCATCTGAACACCCTCCCACTTCCGACTTCCAGCTTCCATTTGGCTGCAAAGTCTGCCCCTTCCCCCAACAGTCCCAGAGAGGCCCTGGCAGACAAACTTGCATGGGGCTAGTTTTCAGAACCAACTTGTCCACAGAACACCCTTTTGACATCTCAGTTTGGTGATGTGTCTTTGGGGTTATTCGTTGCTAGGCAACTGCCAGCTAAAGTTTGAGTCTGATCTGGGGAATTGCAGTGAATTGCCCTGGGTGACTTGTATCCACATTTAGGAACTTGGCTTTACAATCCTTCGAATAGGAAGTTGAGAAGATATTTTTCTGTGTGCCTTTCTGGAATGAGGTATTGGTTTGTAAAGCCTAGCCCACCAACTGGCACACAAGTGTCTGTACTCAGTGTTTGTTCTGGTGATGAAAATGGTGATTTCTTCCCATCTCCTTGTATTTATCCCTTGAGGTATGCTAGCTTTGAAAACCTATGATGTGTCAGGTACTCAGCTATCTGCAGGGTGCAGAGACAGAAACCATGGCTTCTATATCACAGTTTGGTATTCAGGCTACTCAGTGTCCTGTTGAGTATTTCTTCTTCACTTTTCCTGGCAATCACAGGCCCTTTAGCCAATCCTGTGAAAGTTCTGGATTATCTCCCCAGAAAAAAATACATCTCTGCATCTGATTTTATGAGTTCACAGATGTTGAGGAGCCCATCAGTGTATGCCCTAGAGTCCATTGGCTCCAGGTTAAAAACCTTAGGTTGAGAGATGTGGGTGAGCTTGTTATCCTGAAAGGCTGCTTCTGTGTCCCTGCTCAGAGAAGTCCCTAGCCCTTCCCACCTCTCCTGTAGTCTCACCAAGCGGCTCGTGCCTCCTCAGCCCCACGCTGCCCTAGTTGCACACGATGAACACCTACCTGCTCATCTTCCAGACACTTCCAAGTACCCTCCTCTCCAGCAGAGCCCTTGCTACCCTCAGGTAGAATTAGCCATCCCTTCCCTTGGCGCCATAGTCCCAAGGATACTTCCCTCCTGGCCACTGAAACACCTAACGCTGGTTAGTTAAAATGGAAGGCCCTAGAAGGCTGAAGGGTGGCTGCCCGGGCCTTTCTGTCCCTAGGATCTAGCATTGTCCTTGTTCTTTAGCCACTAAATCGTGTCTGACTCTTTTATGACCCCATGGTCTGTGGCTCACCAGGTTCCTCTGTCCATGGGATTCTCCAGGCAAGAATACTGGAGTGGGTTGCCATTTCCTATTCCAGGGAACGTTCCTGACCCAGGGATCAAACTTGCGTCTCCTGTGTCTCCTACGTTGGCAGGTCAGGTGGGTTCTTTACCACTGCACCACCAGGGATGCCCAGGATCTAGCAGAGCGGATGTTCAATGAATTTGTGTGGAATGACCGAGCAAATGAAACCAGCAGGCTCTTCCCGCCTAATTTGCTTCCAGTTCTTTGAAATCAACTTGTTTCTCATTCTCTCCCTGGCAGGAATTTGGAAGAGGCAGCAGAGGTACTCTCCCCAGATTCTTTAAGTTCAGGAGTTGGAAGATAGGCTCAAGCTTACCTTGCCTGCATGTGGCGTGTGAGGCTGTGATGGCTGTCAGTCTCTATTCTAGCCCTTTGTTTTTTCACCACTTCATCCTTGTGGATCTAAAGCACTTGGCTCTCCTTCCCTTTGGTCTTGGGAATTAAAGGCAAATCTTTTTACTTTGCCTTCTTTCAGGGATTAACTAACCTGTGGCTTGCGAGTACCCACAGATAAATCAACCATATTTTTATTAAGTGCCTACTTAGTGCTCAGCTGTGTGTGGGAATTCCTTTAGCCTTATTTATACCTGAGGATTTTTATGAGTTTTTAAGATAGAAGAGATCAGGAGGTGCTAGTACTACAGTGGTTTGACCCAGTTGGGGTCCCATGAGAGCCTATTGCCTGCCTTCTTGAGCTTTGGAGGTGACTGTGACCCAGTCGCTGTTTTCAGGTATATATTCTTCAAGAAATTTTCCTGTACTTTAATCATGCCTGTGTATATACAATTTTGCCTATGACTCTATCCCAAACATATTCAATGCAGGTAAATTTATTTGACAATGAAACAAAAAATAACGGCCTGGGGATCATGTTGTTGTTGTTCAGTCACTCAGTCATGTCTGACTCTTTGAGACCCTGTGGACTGCAACACGCCAGGCTTCCCTGTTCTTCCTTCTCCTGGAGTTTGCTCAAATTCATGTCCATTGAGTCGGTGATGCTATCCAACCATCTCATCCTCTGTCATCCCCTTCTCCTCTTGCCTTCAATCTTTTCCAGTATCAGGGTCTTTTCTAATGAGTTGGCTCTTCATATCAGGTGACCAAAATATTGGGGCTTCAGCTTCAGCATCAGTCCTTCCAGTGAATATTCAGGGTTGATTTCCTTTAGGATTGACTGGTTTGATCTCCTTGGGGATCATGGGAAGGCCTTTATTCTTCATATTGAGAGAGAAAAATCTCCGTCCTCATAACTCTTGCTGCTTTTCCACCCTCCAGATCATTCAGTGTTGGGGCCTTGGGGAAGCCTGGTTCTGAGTCAAGAGGAAGATGAAGGCCAGAGATGGAGACAGACTATTCAAGTCAAGTTTTAATCGGTCTTTGTCCACTAGACATCCTTCAATGTGGAGAGCTAGAAAGAAACTGCTGATGGTGCACAAAGTACAGGCTGGAGGAGCAGAACCCTACCAAAGAGTTTGTGAATTCAGAGAGTCACACCACACCAGTACCTACTCTGAAAGTGAACTCACCTTCCATCCTGGGTGGAGCCCTTTGATACAGAGGGTGCACGTGGGCCTGTCCAGTTCCTCGTGCTCATTTCCTTTCTGGGCAGCCATCCCAGAGTAACAGACACTTATACATATTCTGTCCTCATTTTATCTAATTACACACATCTCTGGGGGATGGGAAACAGGTTTGGATCATTTGCTTTTAGGTCAGTTATGCACAGGGTAGCTGAGATGAGCAATGATCTATGGAGTTCAATGAAATTCGGGAAGCTCCCAGAGTTCCCTGGTCCGCAGCACATCAGGGGGCATTGTTTGTCATCTCAGGGGCTGGAGATCCCAGTCAGCGCAGGGGAGGGATGGAGCCCGGCCAGTTCGTGAGTCTGAATGTAGGAACCTTTCTGAGACTGAGCTCACTCTTGCTATCCTTGGAGCAACAGGATTCCTTTATTATTTGATAATCAGCCTAACTGAGAGGGGGCTTCCCCAGTGGCTGAGCGGTAAAGAATCTGCCTGCCGTGCAGGAGCTGCAGGAGACATGGGTTTGATCCCTGGGTCAGGAAGGTCCCCTGGAGGAGGAAATGGCAGTGTACTCCAGCATTCTTGCCTGGAGAATCCCATGGACAGAGGAGCCTGCAGGTCATGGTCCATAGGTCTCAAAAAGAGTTGGACAGGATTGAAGCAACCTAGCATGCACTCACGCATGCTAACTGTGAGGACCCTGTTCTATAGGTCCCTCTTCTGGGGATCACTTGTGTTCCTCATTATCTGCCTAGTATGGGTTCAGTTTCCTGAGAAATATAGAGCAAAAGAAGCTCTGATCAGTTTAACAGTCTCTAACATCGCCCAGTGTTTCCAAGAATTCCTTGTCTTCTTTGCGATGCAGATGAGCTGGTCTGGACAATACAATAGCTCTGGAAGGTCCACACCTTTCTCCACAAAGCAGAGCTGGCAGCCTTGGGCAGTCCAGCTTCCTGGCATCTCTGCTCCAGGCTCTATGGTAGCTTTTCAAATACCCAGGAAGGCAGTGAAAGTGAAAGTCACACAGTCGTGTATCCGACTCTTTGTGACTCCATAAACTACAGTCCATGGACTTCTCCAAGCAAGAATACTGAAGTGGGTAGCCTTTCCCTTCTCCAGCGGATCTTTCCAATCCACGGATTGAACCCAGGTCTCCTGCATTGCAAGCAGAGTCTTTACTAGCTGAGCCACAAAGGAAGCCCCCAGGAAGGAAAAGCCCACTGGTTACTATTCTTTTCTTTTGCTTTCTGCCTCTTACTTCATTTCTTGACTCAGACCTAAGGCTCCCTAGCGCTCTGGGAGCCCTAGATCAAGGAATAACCCATGTGATGCTTCATACCAAGCTCTGTACCTCTAGCCTGATTTCCTTCTGACCTCTTGTCCTCTTCATCTGTGCCCCACTGACATCTTTCTCCTCTATCCTGTGCATCGCACCTTGATGATAAAGCGTTGAAGAGGCACAAAAGGAAGGAAAGACTATTCTATTTAGTCCCGGGAGGGCACACTCATGCTCATCAATGGGGGAGCAGGGAGCAGGGAGGAGGAAAAGTTGAAGCTTGCACACCGCAAATGGTGAGAAGAAGCGGTTTCCTGGTGGGAAGAACTGCGCTCAGTGAGCAGTTCAGCCCCTGAGCGGTCTGTGAAATTGGAGGCAGAAAGCGGCCCTGCAGTGGGGATGTGTCAGAGAAGGTTTCAGGGAGGAGGTGGCTTTGAGCTGAGTTTGGAAGGGCAGAGGGTTCTGGTGAGGCTTAGGAGCGGTGGAGGGTGCGGATGGGGAAGGATGGGCACGAAAGGGATGTGAACAAAGATTTGGGAAGCATCTGAGTGACTCTTTAGAGAATCTTCTTCCTTTGTGGTGGTGTGAGTTGGAGAGGAAGGGCCAGTTGAGAAGGAATGTGGGAAGGACAGCAAATGGGTCCATTTGGCTGGATGGGAGTGGGGGTCCGTGAAAGTGAAAGTGTTTGTAACTCAGTCCTCTCCAACTCTTTGCGATCCCATGGATTGTAACCCACTGGGCTCCACTGCCCATGGGATTTTCCAGGCAAGAATACTGGAGTGGAAGAAGTGGAGAAGAGCCATTCTCTTCTCCAGGGGATCTTCCCGGCCCCGGGATTGAACCTGGCTCTCCGGCATTACAAGTGGATTCTTTGCCATCGAGCTGCCAGGAAAGCAGGAATCCATGAATAGAAGATAAAAATGGGAAATAGCCTGGGGCCGGTTTGTCTGAGCCCACGCAGATCGGCAGCCGGTTTCCGGGAAGAACTTGAACACTTCAGAGGCTGAAAGAGGAGCTTCAGGGGGAGGTAGTGGGTTGTCATTACGCGTCCCTCAGCATGAGGATTGTCATCTGCAGGGACTCTCTCACTCATCCCTTGATTCCTTGGTTGTGTGTTCTGGGTTTTTCCCAGGGCACCCCCAGAGGACGTAAGGCAGAGGAAGACTCTAGGGGGCCTGGGCTGATATGAGCCCCCCACTTCAGCAGGTACAGGACAACCTTGGTCAGCCATCCAGGCAGATATGCCAGGTGAGGCAGGATGATGGGGTAAAGCCCATCCAAGTGCTGGATCTAGAAGTCTTTCCCCTTTTCTATGCTTTATCACCACCTCTTCTTTACAAAAAACAAGGAAAACCGCCCATAAATGGTTATAAGTAAAACATACAAGTCCATTCTAAGGGGAAAACATAAACGCTGACCCTCATAGCGCAATCGCAGTCAGTGCTCCGAGGATTAGTCTCACTGTTCAAATGGGAGTGGGGTGGGGGTGGGGGCAGTGAGGCTGCAAGTCTCTGAGACTGTGTTTCTTCCCCCCTGGGGGATGGAGGTGGTTTATTTTGAAGGTAGTTCTTTTCCATTCCTACCCAGGCCCCCTGATACTCATTCAAACTGCCCACCCAATGCCCACTCCCTCCTGCTTTCTGAAAGGCCTGGGCCCCAGGGAGCTTTATTGATAGGCTTGTGTCACCCCAGTCCTCAGGCTCCTTGGAGAGCTCAGATGCCCTCTCCTAGGGAGTGAGAGGGTGGCGAGTAGTGGCCATGTGGCTGGAGAGTCTGGGTCACATCCAAGCCCTGTGACTGTGGGGAGGATCTCTCACCCACTCTGTGCCTCAAAGTGCTCATCTGTCAAGTGGGAGACATGGTGCCTGCCTTTGGAGGGTTGTTGGAAGAATCAAGCAAGTTAAAACACATTCAGGGTTAGAAGAGTTGGCCTATCTTACCCTCTTAATATTAATAGATGTTGGCAGTGACTCTGCTTTTCTATCTGCAAAATGCAGACACACTAGCTGATTTTTTCCCACACTGGCATCTTAAGGAAAATGAGATAATAAGTAGGAGAAGCTCTGATTTTCTTAGCAGAAAGAAGTTCTAGAATTCAATGGCATTACTGTCAGTAACTGTTGGAACCCGTGTGCTGGAGAGACTTTGAGAGGGATTTATCTCTGGGATGCTTTGTCCAGGAGCTCAGGTTATTGCATTCTGCTGGACAGGTGCTGATCTTGGGTCTTTCTGAGGAGGAATGGAATTGCACAGATGCAGAAACGCTGAGGTGAGCTGTGCTGTGACTGAACTCTGGGCTCCTGCTTCCAGTCACTGCCGCCTCCCCAAGGGGCAGGCAAGTGCTTCCTGCCTGAATGGGCTCTGCCCTAGAAAAGGGCTTAAACGGCCTTCAGACCAAAGCGGGTGAGGGTGGGAGCTGGTCTGTGTGCTGGTCGCCCATGTGTCCCGCCGCCCCTTTATCAGACACCTTGCTCATCACGGCCCTCTCGTCCCCGGTGGGTGTCTGTATACATGTTCCTAGCACTCGCTTTTTGTAGGCAGCGATCTGTGCTTGACAAGCTGGCATTCCAAACTCCAGATCTTCCAAACACCAGACCCCTATGTTATTTTTAACTGTCGAAAGTTTTTTCCAGGAGGTGTAATTGGTGAGACTCAATAGCCTGGTCAGAGAATCTAAACTTGAGCTTGTTTTGTCTCCCTCGAATGGGCCTGTGTCTGATGACCAAGCGAAAAAACACTGTTTCGAAACTGACTGGTTTAAATCTTCCCACCCGTTCCATCCCCCACTTCTCTTTAGGCAACAGAAGTGAACACCGAGATAACCTGAGCTCGCCTGTTTCTGTGGCTCCTGATAGGAGAGAGGCAGATCCCTTCCGTCTGTGACCTTCTCCTCCCTGCTCTCTCTCGGAGTCCCGATAGTGAGGGACAAAGCTACATTTTCAGAGAGATAACAGGAAGGGCATTGAGGAGTTGGGCATGCAATATCTTCTGGCCTTCTTTTTCAGCCCCCACATTCCCCGAGGGGTAAGTCACATCCTCCTCACCCTCTGGGGACAGTCCTGGACAGATGCTGTTATTTCACTGTGCCTGACATCTTGTGACATCGAGTGACCACCTTGCTTATAACACTGGAGAAGATTCTCAGCTCTGCACACCCAGGACAAAGTGGTGCCATCTCACACTGGCCTGCCATTTGCATTGTGAATTTCTTCAGCTTTGTGTGTCATTTCTCTTTTTCATTCACACATCTCTCCAGGCCGTGGTATACTTGGCGCTCACGTTAATCAAGCGTGCACAAGGTACCAGTTACTGTGGCACTGGGTATACAGTGATATATAGATAGAGACCCATCTTTGTGAAGCTTGCGGTCCAGTTGGGGAGATAGATGTTGATCACATACATATGTAAATAAAAGTTGAATCTGCGTTATGTTGCAAGGTCCAGGAAGATAGAAGAGAGTGTGATAGAGGGAACTGTTCTGGTCTGGTATTTTGAGGGAAAGTTTCTTTGAAGAGGCAATGCTTCATTGCATACAGAGGAGGACAAGCATGTACAAAGGTCCCGGGGCATGTTGGAAGAACCAGGGAATGCTGCTGGGGCTGGAGCGCAAGAGAGAAAGGAAAACTGTGGCTTAATGATAGGGTAAGAGAGGTCAGGAGGGACCAGAACATGTAGGGCCTTGGTGGATATTTTAAGAGTGTGTACTTTCTCTTAAGAGCAGTGAGCAGCCACAGCAGGGTTGAAGTCAGGAAGTGACTTAGTTCCATTCATAGTCTAAAAATTGCCCCCTGGCTACGGGGAGATTTAGCAAGCGAGCCTGGGAAGGGAGAGATGAGTGAGTTTCTAAGAAGGCTTTTCTGGGTAAAATTTAGGAAACAAAAACATGATGTGTGCGTGCCCACGAAGGACAAGGCGTGAGCTGGACAAGCGCGTGGCAGTGGAACGTCCCCTTGAGCTGCCTTCCCTGTTTCCACTCGTTCACAGTCCCATTTGGTAGTTTACTGAAGCTGACAGCCCGCCCCCATCCTCGGAGCTTTCCGATACTGGGGACAGGTCTGTTCTCCTCCCAGGCAGAGTCTGGAGCTGCCTTCTTCCCTCTGCTCTGCCTGCTGCTCCCTCCAACTGTCCTTTGAGCACCTCAGCATGTGGCCTGAGGACCCTGTACACAAGGGACCTGGGTGTGAGTGGTGAAAGGTGGATTCCTGGGCTGCCTCCTGGACCTTCCGAGTCAGAATCTCAGGGGTGAGGCCATGTAGTCTGGATCCTGTTTTTTCTAAAGTTTGAGAACTCCTGTTCTTCCAGCCCTGCATGATCCACCTAAAAGGTGAATATCCAATTAATATGTGAAAGGGTAGAATTTGGTAAGTTTATTATAATTATTATTTATATGTATGTATATATATATTAATATATATCTACTTGTTATAACCTTTTAGTATGGAAGATGTCAAACCTGTACAAAAATACACAGAATATCACAAAGAATCTCCATGTGTCCATCACCCAACCTGGCTTTAACAGTCATAAGAAGGGTGGGCATCCTTTCAGTTGTTGAGACTTGGCTCTGTGGTGCTCTGATTTCTTTTTTCATTTATTTACTTGTTTATTTAAGCATTTTGGGTGATAGTTGGGTTATAGTTGCTTCAAGTGTTGTATTAGTGTCTGCTGCATAGCAAAGTGAATCAGCTGGAGGGGCAGTAGTGTTAGTCACTCAGTCGTGTCTGACTCTTTGCGACCCCATGGACTGTGGCCCGCCAGGCTCCTCTGTATGCACACATATATCCCCTCTCTTTTGGGTTTCTTCCTGATTTGGGCCCCCACAGAGCACTGGGTAGAGTTCCCTGTGCGATACAGTAGGCTTGTGATGCTCTCATTTCTGTGTCCATCGGACGAAATACTTGATAGGAGAGCAGGCAGCTTTCAAAGCACCCCAACAGCTAGTGACTGGAGAGGAACAAAACTTTTTTGATTCAATTTGCTCGTCAACAGAACAGCTTGTAGACAGAGCTTGTGCTTGGATCTGTGGAGCTAAGAAATACCTTGGAGACCATTGGGAGTCTCCCTCACAAGTCTGACATGACATTAGAGGCCAAACAAGCTCTGCGGATAGTCCTCAGGCTCTGCACAGTTAGTAAGGGCAGGTCCTCCAGCCCTGCCCTCCTTACACGGCACTGAGGGGCTCTCGACATCTTTGCTTTAGTGTTTCCCAGCATGAAGTTATGGGACAGAAACCCCACCAGAGACCTGGTGGTCGGAATACCAGTGTTTAACCATCTCAGCTTTTGCTTCCTCTTTGTGGGGGAAAACCCCTTGGTGGAGCCTGCCGGGTAGCATACTGGTGAAAGCAAAGTGGGCTATCTGCTCAGTCTCCCTTAGCTCTGCCTGCCCTGAAATACCAGAAGCCCTGAAGCAAAATGTGACAAATTAGCAGGTGTCATAGTCTTTCAAGAAAGGAAGAAATGGTTTCACTGGCCAGCTTCCTGGAGGAGGTGGGAGTGGTGGCGGGTATTGATGGATGGGCAGAAGTCAGGGAGCTGAGGATAAAGACGCCGTTCCTTTAAGACGGGAACGAATCTCTCAGCACAGCACCTGGACCAGGAATTCTTCAGCACCCCCTAAATTGGAAGGCTCTGTACTTCACAGTGAGGGGGCTACTGAGATGCAGGAGATATGCTTTCTGTTCTCCGGGAACTTTCTGTCTAGTTGAGGGACAAGACATACGTTGAATATTAATATAAGTGGGAGACTCTAAGATGCTAAGATGCAGGTTGACTTTTAAGAAAAGCTTAAAGAAGAGTGTAGTGGAAACCAGAAGGTGAGTCACAAAGCAGCTCACAGTAACAGTATCAGTGGCCGTGGACCTGGGGTCTTCCGCATGTGCGGCTGTGGTCCAGGTGTGGCGATAACTGCATTGTCACATGGCTGCTTTTGAAGAGTCATGCTCGTTCCAGCTACCGTCTTTTGAACACCTGTGTCTGCTCGGCAGCCCTGTGCAGTATGCTTGCACACATGAACTCATTTAACCCTCTTAGGAAGCAGGCAGTATTAACTGTTATATAGGTGAGAAAACTCGGAAGAGTTTAAGCAACTTGCCCAGGACCCGAGCCATGGACCTGGGTCTGTCTGTCCAAATGAACCTGGGTTCAAAAAGGAAGTGTTTCCTGGAGGAGGTGGGAGTGGTGGCGGGTATTGATGGATGGGCAGAAGTCAGGGAGCTGAGGATAAAGACGCCGTTCCTTTAAGACGGGAACGAATCTCTCAGCACAGCACCTGGACCAGGAATTCTTCAGCACCCCCTAAATTGGAAGGCTCTGTACTTCACAGTGAGGGGGCTACTGAGATGCAGGAGATATGCTTTCTGTTCTCCGGGAACTTTCTGTCTAGTTGAGGGACAAGACATACGTTGAATATTAATATAAGTGGGAGACTCTAAGATGCTAAGATGCAGGTTGACTTTTAAGAAAAGCTTAAAGAAGAGTGTAGTGGAAACCAGAAGGTGAGTCACAAAGCAGCTCACAGTAACAGTATCAGTGGCCGTGGACCTGGGGTCTTCCGCATGTGCGGCTGTGGTCCAGGTGTGGCGATAACTGCATTGTCACATGGCTGCTTTTGAAGAGTCATGCTCGTTCCAGCTACCGTCTTTTGAACACCTGTGTCTGCTCGGCAGCCCTGTGCAGTATGCTTGCACACATGAACTCATTTAACCCTCTTAGGAAGCAGGCAGTATTAACTGTTATATAGGTGAGAAAACTCGGAAGAGTTTAAGCAACTTGCCCAGGACCCGAGCCATGGACCTGGGTCTGTCTGTCCAAATGAACCTGGGTTCAAAAAGGAAGTGTTGAAAGCAGCCAGGCTGAGTAGTGGGGAGAGAGAGGGCTGGACAGGTAACAAAGAACCTATTCTAGACACCTGTGTGAAAAGTGTGGTGCGGATCCTGTAGGTCTTGGGGCATTATTTAGGGTATGGCAGGATGGACATTTGAGGGTGGTTAATTTGCAGGATGGTTTAAGTGGGGAAGCTGCAGCAGGAAGTGACTGGGGTCTATGAGGGGGTGGCGGTGGCAATGTGCCTGGTCAGACCGAGTAATGAAAATCCTCACAACCCATCAAACTTAATTAAAATCAAATAAACACTCCGGCAAACTCATCTCATACCAAGTAGGGTGTCAGGTGAGCTGCAGGGAAATAGAGCTTCATCCTTATGTAATACTTGTGAAGTATGCCTGTGCTTTGGAGAAGGCAATGGCAACCCACTCCAGTACTCTTGCCTGGAAAACCCCATGGTCGGAGGAGCCTGGAAGGCCACAGTCCATGGGGTCACTAGGAGTCGGACACGACTGAGCGACTTCACTTTCACTTTTCACTTTGATGCATTGGAGAAGGAAATGGCAACCCACTCCAGTGTTCTTGCCTGGAGAATCCCAGGGATGGGGGAGTCTGGTGGGCTGCTGTCTCTGGGGTTGCACAGAGTCAGACACGACTGAAGCGACCTAGCAGCAGCAGCAGCTGCTTACACAGTCACAGTGTCAGCTTGGTCCTTGGGGTTCCATCTCTTTTCTCTTTTCTCACCCATTTCCGTTTCTTCCTGACAGCAGTTGTTTCAGTATTTTGCCATTTACCTGAAATCCCTCTCCATCCTCTCCCTCTCAGCAGATGATTTCCCTCAGACTTGTTCAAGAAAATCGAAGCCACGAGGCAAGGAACTTCCTTGTCATCCTTGCCCTTGGCCTCATCATGATGAAAGCCACCTCTTCTGAGCTCCGCCCCCCCACTGACCCCTCTTACTCCATAACTCTCCCATTACCCTGGCATATTTTTTTCACAGTGCATACAACCCTCAGAAATTATCTTTATGCATTTGTTTACCTGTCTTATTTCTGCCTTTCCTCTTGGAATTTATATTCCACAAGAGCACAGACCGTACCTGTCTTGGGCACTGCAGCATCCATGGTCTCAGCACAGAGCAAATGCCTGGAGCAGTGGAAGGTGCTCAGATGTGGAAACAAATAAGCGGATCCCCATGACTTCCGCTGGCATTCATGAGTTGATCTTCCCTCCTCCTGACTGTCCTACTGCCTATTTGACTCCATCAGGTTGTCCCTCCTCAAATTTATGTTCTAAATAAAATTTTCTTCTTCCCCTTATGCTGCTTGTTCCTCTTGGCATTCACTATCATTTAAACAAAAACCTCAGGGTCATCTTTGGCTCTTCTCTCTCCTCACTGCTATATACACTTAGTCCCCAAGTCCTGTTGACTTAACCTTGGCAATACTTCTGGACTCCATCCCTTCATCCATTCGCCTCTCATTCAGGCAGCAGAAGCGCTCACAGGGATGCTGGCAGGAGCTTCCTAATTGACTTCCCAACCTGTAATCTCCCTCCATGTCCAGCTGTCCCTACCCACAGGGAGAGCTCTGCACTGTTTGGGTTCTCATTACTTTGACCAGCATCTATGGATTGTAGATCCATCCATCTGCCCAACCATCTATCCATCCATGCCTGCATCTGCCCATCCATCCATCCATCCATCCATCCATCCATATAACTACTCATCCATCCATCCACCTATCCTTTCCATCCACCCATTACCTATTTACTGAGTGCCAATTGTGTGCACTGTGGGAGAATGGAGAGCACAGTCTTTCCTTTCATATCAATTTTCAACCTTGTAGGTGGAGACAGATATACACAACCTTGACCTTCACTTGTTACAGGTGCTTTTTATTCATTCATCAACTATTTATTGAGTTTCCACCATGTGCCACACACTGCAGGTGCTGGGGATACAGCCAGTCCATAAGGCAAGGTCCCAGCCTTCATAGGAGCCACATGCTAGCAGTGAGCAGAAATGCAGGTATAAATGCTCTGGGGAAATAAAGTGAGGGTGAGGGGCGCAAGTGTGTGTGTTGCCCCCTGGAGAGGGTATCAAAGATGGCTTCATAGAGAGGGTGGTGTTTGAGCAGAGACCTGCAGGATGAGAGGGAGTGGCATGTGCAGACAGCTGGGGGAAAAGTATTCTGAGCAGAGGGAACTGCTGACGCCCGTTGCTGAGGCCCTGCTGGGCTGGGAGTGTGCTTTGGGGAGTGTGTACAGGGCATGGTGAGATACAAAGGAGGGGAGGAATTGCCCTGCTGGAGGGGCCAGGGGGCACTCCTCAGAGGAGGTGGCCAAACTCCCTAGCATGGCGATTCAGCCTCACATTGCACCACCTATCCGTGAACTCTGAGCTTGAATCATGCCGGACCTGATGAACATCTGGTTCCCACTCACCCTTCAAGAACTCAGCCACCTCCAGCCAGAATCAGTTGCCCCTCTGTGGGTCCCACAGCGCTTTGTTCATGCCAGTGGAACACTTAGCATGGTGACATCTGGTGAGCTGAGTCTGGGCCGGTCACTTCCACCTGTTAAAGCTCCTCGCATGAAGGAACTGTATCAGGGACCTTCCTGGGTCCCCAGCACCTTGCACTGTGTGGGCACACAGTAGGTGGTTTGATGTGTGTTGTGTTGGAAAGCATGACGTTTTGTTGCCAGACCTCTCTCTATCGACATACGGGCAGACATACATGCCCCCTTTCTACACATCAGTTACTTAAAGTTCCGCAGTTCCTAGTGAAGCAAGAAGGTCATGAGATTCATCTGTCACCCTGATGCCACCTTCACTCAGCTGACTCATGGCCTGGGAAGGGGTTTTTAAACATGCGTTTCTAATCTCTGTGCTAATTTCTCTTTCCTTTCTCAGTCATCTTCCCCTCAGACTTGCGGGCGGGAGCTGCCTTCAGGTCTGGTGGTATCTGCACCTCCTTTTGAATCCTTTGCACAGATGTTTTCCAGCTTTGGGCCTGAGAAGAGGGGAGGTGGTCTCTGATTTAGGGAAGGTAAGAGGGAGGAAAAATGAAATGAGGTTTTCTCCCCTCTCGAAATTCATTAGAGGTTATTTATTTGCTTGAGAAGGCCTAAAATATATATGTTTTGCTATGAGCTGGATCATATGTCTGTAAGGGGATTCTAAGATTTTTCCCTTTGTCATGTGGAGTTAAGAATATTTCCAGGTGTCCTGAGATTAATTTATTAAGGCAGTAAATAGTTACTGGGTTGTTGTTGGTTAGTTGCTAAGTCATGTCCGACTCTTCTGCGACCCCATGGACTGTACCCGCCAGGCTCCTCTGTCCGTGGGATTTCCTAGGCAAGAATACTGGAGTGGGTTGCCATTTCCTTCTCCAGGGGATCTTCCTGTCCCAGGGACTGGACCTGTGGCTCCGGCACTGCTGGCTCCTCCCTGAGGCAGCAGGAAGTCTCATTTACTAAGTACTTAGCACTATTCTGAGTGCCGGACATCAGCAATGAAAAACAAGAGCAAAATCCTAGCCTTCTAGCTTACATTCTAGTGGAGGCAGATAATGGTGATCTAAGTAAGTAAATGACTGGGATGGTGATTAAGTCTATGAGGGAGATGGGATAGAGGGTTTGGGGAGGATAGTTAAGCTGGCGAGAGGAGATTTCACTGAAAAGTGACATTTGAGGGTCATCTGGAGGAAGAAGATTCAAGGCAGAGAGAGCAGCAAGTGCAAAGATCCTGAGGTAGTCCTTACTTAATTTGCTTGATGTTTTGCGGAATAGCAAGAATGCCAATGTGGCTGGAGTAGAATTAGAGAGGGGGAGAGTAGTGGGAAAACTTTGGTTTATTTTTGAAGTTGGGAACCTACCAGACAGTTTTTACAGCATCAACCTAGCTGCCCAGATGAGGGTAAACAGATGAATCAAGGGCTGAGCAGGGAAATGAGTAAGGAGGCAACGGCTGGGACCAGAGTGGTAATTGTAAAGGTTGTCAAAAGTGGCTGGATTTGGAATATATATTATAGATAGAGAAGGCAGTTTTTGCAGACAAATTGAAAGTGGGGTATGAGAACAAGAGAGGCATTATGGATGACTTCGAGGTTTTAGACCTGAGCAGGTAGAAGAATCAAATTGCTGAGATGGTGAGGATCGAGGGGCAGTGGGCATGTGTGGGCCAGCTTTGCCCTTGTTAGGCCTGAGATGCTCAGTCAACATCCAGGTGGAGAAGTCCAATAGGCAAGGGTGTGGATGCACCTATTTTTTTTTTCCTGGCTGCACTGTGCAGCATGTGGAACTTCCCTGACCAAGGATGGGACCCAAGCTCCCTGCAGAGGAAGGGCAGACCACTGGGCCACCAGGGAAGTCCCAGCACCTGCCCGTTGACCTCCACCTGGGGAAGAGAGTAGGATGTGGTCCAGGGAGTCTTGTTGGGACCTGGATGCAAATTGGTTGCTCAGGGTCTGTACCATTGCCCTTTATTTTTAAAAAATTATTTCTTTAGATCATACTTGGACTGAATTCAAGAAATATTTACCAGCACTAACTTTTTGCCAGGCATTGTGTTAGATGCTGAGGATAAAATATAAAGGTAGCATTGAACTGTTTTTTTCCTCTTGGAGTTTATAGTCAATGGTGGAAAGTATGCAAAGTATGCATTTTTGTTAGAACAGTGAATGGTAAATCCACAGTTAATATGAGAATAGACCCTTTGTCTTAATGAATAAATTAAAACCTTTACTCATAACACTCTATTGCTATTATTGTGATAAAAAAAAATTGAAAATGTTTGTGGTTTTTCCAGATTGAGCTTTTCTTGCCAAAACATTTGATTTGCAAGTCTTTGTGCCCTGAGGGCAGGCATAAGTGATTCACTGAACACTGCTAAACGTTTTCCCATGACCAAGCATTTACATAGGAGGCCTCTGGTTGTGTTATTGGGGTCATATAAGTCATTCCTGGAAGGGAAGTTTTGTTTTTAAAAACTGCTACAGTCATGCATGCTAGTAAAAGTTTACCTAGTTCAACATCAAACATGGATGTGAAAACTTTGTCCAAGTGGCAGCAAAGGTTATAAAAAATCTGATATGAATGTGGCATGCAGTGAGGCCTGACTGCCCTTTCCTTGGCCATCAGTTACTGACCCAGTGATTACTTTGGTCTGGTCTTTGTGTCCCATGAAATGGGGAACTGAGTTGAGGTGGGTGTCTTGCCCATAGCCTGTTACTCACAGTGAGGTATCAATACAGGGCCTTGCTTCAGACATAATGTGCCTTTCAAGAACAAGGTCCTTATATAGAAAAAATCCGAACCAAGGATCCAGATTGATAGAACCTATCTTTCAAGTGGGGCTTCCCTGGTGGCTCAGAGGTTAAAGCATCTGCCTGCAATGCGGGAGACCTGGGTTCGACCCCTGGTTCAGGAAGATCCTCTGGAGAAGGAAATGGCAACCCACTCCAGTATTCTTGCCTGGAGAAGCCCATGGACAGAGGAGCCTGGCTGGTTACAGTCCACGGGGTCGCAAAGATTCGGACACGACTGAGCGACTTCACTTTCTTTCATCTTTCAAGTATTGTTGCACTTTCTCTCCACAGATATTTGGAAATGTCTTTGTGAGATACATGGAAGAAGAACAATTATGAGACTCTTATATAACGTTCCAACCTCAGCATAGAGTCCGAGGTAAAAGTCATCTGATGCCTGAGACTGGCACTGACCACTGCCGTCAAGGATGTTTGGGTGGGTGAAATTCTACCAGGATGTTTGGTTGGGTGAAATTCTATCTCTTGACATCAGATCATGTCTTTCTTTACTTTGGACAAGACTCCATGTGATTCAAGGGTGTCTTAGAGAATAGACCCCTGACCCTAAATCTTGGAGCTACATCTACAGTAGCTCACCCTCTGTGTGGGTGGCACTCTTGTCTCATTCACCACTGATCTTCAGCCCCTGACTCAGTGCCTGGCACAAGGTAGGAGACTGGCAAGTATTTGTTGAATGGATGAGTGAAACCCATCCTCCACCAGTCAAGCTGCTCTGCCTCTTAATAAACAGAGCCTGATAGTAGCTGACTTTGAACAGGAGTGTGTGGGAGCATTGCTCAGGCACATCCCTTCTGTCCCCTGGGCAGGGGTAAGATCAGATACAGTGGCTTAGGTACCAGAGTATGCCAACAGACCTGCTGGGTGATTTTAGAAAGTTTGGGGGAATGTTGTGGGAGTGGAAGAGAGCCACAGGAAAAATGGAGTTAGACTGTAATGGTGAAAGAGAAGAGTTAGCCTAGGGTGATGAAAAGCTCAGATAAAAAGATTGCTGGCTGGGGACCTAGCTAGCTTTTGGGAAATATTGCTTCCCTGTTGTCCTTGAAAGAGGTTCCTCTTTTGCTGTATATTATGAAAACTTTCAAGCATAGTATAGTGCAGGGGTCACTAACCCCTGGCACCTCCATTGCTTGCGTTATTACCCGACCATCCACCCCACTCTGTCCATCGAAAAATTGTCTTCCATGAAACCAGTCCCTGGTGCCAAAAAGGTTGGGGATCACTGGTATAGTGAACCTCATATATTCATAACTCAGCATCAGCAATTAGCAACTGAGAGCCAGGCTCAGCGATAGCCTACCCTGACCCTCTCACACCAGGGATATTTTGAAATAAATCCCAGATGTCATTTTATCTGTAAATATTTCAATAGGTCTCTACAAAACACAAGGATTCTTTATAAAATCATAGTCACAATCTCATTGGAGTTAATAATTTTCTAATATTATGAAATATCCAGTTAATGTTGAAATATATATGTCTGTGTATATATGTCAGTTCAGTCGCTCAGTCATATCTGACTCTTTGCAACCCCATGGACTGCAGCATGCCAAGCTTCCCTGTCCATCACCAACTCCCAGAGCCTACTCAAACTCGTGTCCTTCGAGTCAGTGATGCCATCCAATCATCTCATCCTCTGTTGTCCCCTTCTCCTCCCACCTTCAATCTTTCCTAGCATCAGGGTGTTTTCCAATGAGTTGGTTCTGTGCATCAGGCGGCCAAAGTATTGGAGTTTCAGCCTCAGCATCAATCCTTCCAATGAATATGCAGGACTGATTTCCTTTAGGATTGACTGGTTGGATCTCCTTGCCGTCCAAGGGACTCTCAAGAGTCTTCTCCAACACGACAGTTCAAAAGCATCAGTTCTTCAGCACTTAGCTTTCTTTATAGTCCAACTCTCACATCCATACATGACTGCTGGAAAAACCATACCTTTGACTAGATGAACATTCATTGGCAAAGTAATGTCTCTGCTTTTTAATATGCTGTCTAGGTTGGTGTATATATGTATGTATGTGCATATAAACATGCATATATACTATTATTTTAGTGGTGTTTCAAATGAATATATTATTTTTACAAAAATAATGTATATTTGTTACTAAAATTTCAAGCAGTACAAAAATGTAAAAAGATGAGAGCAAAAATAATCACTCCAGATCCATTAGATGAACATCTTTTTAGATACCTCTCCATGCCTGTGTACAAACAGAAGATGGACTGTCAGAAAAACTTTTTTAGTGATATATTAAAAAAGAATCACTGAATAGGACACCCAAGGTTCTTGAGCTTTTACACAGGCAG
Source organism: Madoqua kirkii (assembly GCA_006408675.1). NCBI lineage: Eukaryota > Metazoa > Chordata > Mammalia > Artiodactyla > Bovidae > Madoqua > Madoqua kirkii. Next base: position 84,369 of record SJYC01113888.1, read on the forward strand.
GGCTAGACCGCAGAGTCCTTGAGGGCAGGGCTGTGCCTGAGTAATGTTTATATATCCCCTCCCCCATCAACTCAGATGGCATTCAGGTGGTCAGGGACTGTAGTTCGAATTGAGGGGACCCTTAAGAAATGACTCAGTCATCTTATGGGGTAGAATGGCCCATGAGTTGAAATCACTTGCTGAGATCCCACAGATACTTAGGGTGCATGTAGGGCTGGAGCCAGAGTCCCATTTCAATGCCCTGTCTCCAGTCCATGAGACCGAGTGGTAGCAAAGTGGTCCAGTGCCCAAGCTTGGAGTCAGACACATCCGGGGCTTGATTCTTCTCTGAACCTTTCTCGTGACTTCATGGCTGTGAGACATCTCTTACCTACAGAGTTTGCCTACCTCAAAGGGCTGTTGCAAAGAGTAAAGGAGATAATTGCCTAAAAACCTTGTAGCATGGTTCTTAGCACATGCATGGTGCTAAGTCAATTCAGTTGTGTCTCACTCTTTGCGACCCCATGGACTATAGCTCACCAGGCTCCTCTGCCCATGGGATTTCCCAGGCAAGAATACTGGAGTGAGTTGCCATTTCCTACTCCAGGGGATCTTCCCAACCCAGGGGTGGAACCTGGGGCTTCTGCATTGCAGACAAATTCTTTACTGTCTGAGCCACCAGGGAAGACCTCTTAGCACATACTAGGTGCCAAATAAATGTTAACTGTAATTATTATTATTTCTAGTAAGAGCAGCAGCGGTATTAATAGTTCCATCATTTTCTTATTCTACTAGAATTGTCAACTGGAACTCAGAAAAGTTCAACCCTCTCCTGGCCTCCACTCCCCTCAGGTTCCTGGTTGCAGATCCTGTGTTCACGGTTCAACTGTAACTGTGACTTTTGCTTTCTTCCTGCCACTGGGAAGTGAAGATTCTTTCATGTGGGAATCCTTTTCCTGTATTGCGTCAGCTTCCGGTTGGCCGTTTGGTGGTCAAGGTTCGTGCGTCTTCTCTCTGCAGGTAGCTTAGTGGTGCTGCCTTAACAAGAGCTTCGCAAATAATTATTCTAAGCTCTTCAAATAGAAACGCCAGGCAAAGGGCTGGGTGCAAGACATCTGGCCTTCCCTGTCGCCCCTTCAGTTTGCTGACTCAGTAGCTCTTCCAAGGCCCTCCTCCAGGCCCAGGGTCTGTCAGGTCACTAATGGAATCTGCTGGAAACAAATTAACTCATGAAAAAAGGGCTCACAAATCACTCCAGCTCTTGGTGTCTGCCCCAGGACGGCTGGCACTTCCCCATTCACTCGTAAGACCTTGCCTCACATTTCATAGCTCTCTGGGGGAGCCCCACGTTTTCTTGCCTGGTTACTGAGGAGCACTGGGGCGGTGCCGGCATCTCAGCCCCCACAGCAGACCTGTGGCCTGTGTGCGTGAGGCGGCCATCTGTGCCGCCTGACATGCCTTCCTGTGTGGGAGGCCTGAGCTGGCTACGTGCGTTATTCACACTTCTGGGTTGGGGCTGGCTTCACTGTTTGTTCCAAGTGGAGGCTAGGTAAAGGATGTGTGTGTGTATGTGGGGGCAGTTCTTAAACATGGTCTTTCCTTCTTCCCTGATCACATGAGTTCTTTTCAAAATATTGTCTCAGGTGGGGTGGGAGCCGTGCTCCGCCTGGGTCTGTTCGGTCCCCTGCAATTTCTGGATGTAGTTTCCTGGAGCAGTGTTGGGTTTGGGGGGCTTTCCCGAAGCATGCTGGGAAGTGCTCGCATCCTTCCAGAAGTGGTGGGCTGGTGCTCTGTCATCCTTCTTCCTCTCTCTCCTCACCCCTCTCGCCTCCCCCAGTGTTGCCTCATGGGTCCCTGAGTAAACTGAGGGTGTTCTGGTGAGGGGACCTCCTGGCTACAGTTGGGGTGATAAGAGAAGAGAGAATGATGCTCTCTTCCTGCCCCAGAGAGAAGGGTCTGGGGTGGGGGGACAGAATTTTGTGACATCAGAGGAGCCCCAGCAGCATCCTGTGGTAGAAGAGAATTTGAGTGATGGAGAGGGGACAGGACAGTGACCGATAACGTGCCTGGGTTGGAAGGAACCAGAGACAGCCCCATCCTTGCTCTGTCAAGGGAGAAAGTCCATGTCGTGCCTGCCTGGAGCCGTTGCTCGAGATGAGCTCTGTGAGGACCCGGAGAACACGCCAGGCCTTAGAAGATGCTCCCTGAACACTTGTTTCTG